>PPHD01007543.1:1962-22938 GCA_002909625.1 Bambusicola thoracicus
GGGGGGGGGGGGCCCTATTCCGGGCGGGGACCAATGGGGCGGCGCCACCGCGGCCGAGCGGGAGATTTGAATCGCGGCAGCGCCGCCGGCCGGGCACCGTGCGGCTCCACGCCCGCCGCCATGGGCGCCTCGGGCAGCGCTCCTGCCACCCCCGTGCCCGGTCCTCTCCGCAACCGCCACCTGGCTCACGTTAGCGACCCTCGGTCCCCGAGCGCCGGCATCCTGCGCACCCCCATCGAGGTATGGCTTTTCCCCCTTTCTTCCCTCCTCGCCGTTCTCCGCGGCCCCTCAGCGCCCGCTGTCCCCCCGCAGGTGGTGAGCTCCCCCGCCGGCAGCCCCCAGCCCGGCCCCGCCCAGGCGGGCGCTCAGGACGCCGACCCGCGCTCGCCGACGCCCGGCATCTCCCGCACGCCCATGAAGGACACGCCGAGCGGTGAGTGCCGGGCCGCGTCCCCGGGCCTCTTCCTGGCGTGAGCTGAGCGCCGCCCTCTTCCCCCGCAGACAGCGTGGAGTGCCTGGTCAGGCAGCTCGGAGAGGCCTTCGCCGTCGAGACCGCGACCCCGGAGCCGCCGCCACCCGTAGGGGCCCGAGCGCTTGAGGAGCCGGCCCTGCAGGGCGCCGTGGAGCTGCAGCCCGGGAGGGGCCCCGAGCCCGCCTATGAGGCGACCCCGCGTCCGCACCGCTGTGCCGGGCCCGGCCTGACCACGGGTGAGCCCCTTGAGGGGGGACTGAGGGGCTGCGTGGGGTGGGCATGTGCCGGAGTGAGCGGTCTCTAACGGTTCTTCCAGCTGACAGGCTGGGGACTGCTTGTCTGAATGAGTTCTGTTGGGGATTGAAGCCTTACACCCCAAGGAAGGGTGCATGGAGGACAGAGTTGGGCATTTTTCAGCGTTGCCCAGAGGACCAGAGGCAATGGGCACAAACCAGAGAAAAGTAGGTTTCCTCTGAGCACCAGGCAGCGTTTCTGTGCTGTGTGGATGATGGCACACTGTCACGGGTTGCCCACTGGCCCTGGGTTCTCTCAGGAGTTCTCTAATACCCACCCAGATGTGGTCCTTGGCATTCTGCCATCTGTGTCCCTGCTGGAGCAGGGGACGGTCAGATGGGTCCAGAGGTCCCTGCCAGCCTTTATCTCGTTCTGATCCTCCTACCTTTTGAGTGATGTTATCTTTAGATGAGATCATATGTTGGGAGGCACTTAAAATCCAGGACTTGTTGTGGCACACTGACTTGTTTCCTTTGCTCCCCAGGGAGCAAGCACGTAAGACGCAAGGCCGGCAACAAGATCTTGGCAACGTCTGGTGGAATTGTCCGTTCTCCCTTCAGTATCCTACAAGATGATAATTCCCCCAGTGCCCCTGTCCAACGCCAGGTAAGTCTCAGTGCCTCGTACTGTGGGAGGGAAAGGGAGCTGAAATAACAACTCTTTCCATTTTTGTATAGCCTTAAGCTGGAACTGTGGCCTCCCAAACCTGTAAAGCCTGGTGATATCCTGAGAAAACTTCTGTGGGATGATCTTATGCCGAGATCCCTTTCAAATCTTGCTCCATACCTGTATTTTCAACCTCATCATAACATTACTCTCTTCCAGTGCATCCTCTCTCTTTATTTTCTAGGAAAATCCAATACTCTTATACTGGAGTGTCAGATATTCTGTCGAAGCTGGATGGTCTGAAAATGGCTTACATAATTCACTGAGTTGAATAACTCAATCAGCTTGTATTTTACAATTACTTTTTTCCTTCCATAGGCTAAGAAGCACATACTGGGGGAGAACCCTGGGGAGAAGGAAGTGGCAGTGGATCTGAGCAAGAGCCTCAAAGCTGGGAACTGTGCTTGGAGTGACATGAACAAAGAAAACCAACACTGTCCTTTTGTGGAGAACTAGAGATTTCTTTTTCCAAAAAATCTTGCTGTAATTCTCTTTTGAGAGAGTCCTCTAGGAATGGGAAATCCTGAAATAGACTAAGACTCCAGATTCATGATTGCTCTTCCACTTTTTCTGGTGGGAAGATAATAGAATCATAGAATCATTGAGGTTGGAAGAGGCCACTGAGATCAGCTAGTCCAACCGCCAATCCATCCCAAGCACCAATCAACACATCTATGTTGATCTGCTCATGTTAGGCTGTGTCTAAAAATAGTTTACTAACTTTATGTATTTCATGTACAGTACAGGCTTTGGTTCTCTGTAGGCTGTACTGATTGTATAGTTCCTATAGTAAATAAATTAATCTTAAAACTTAGCTGATGTTTCCTACTCTGTCTCTGTGATAGTAGGAGCATTCTGTTCCTTTAACTTAGTTCCTTTAACTTAGAACAGCTTTCCATTAACTCTGATGCTCAGCTGTCCCCTGCCTGTACCATACCACAGCGGAGCTGAGATGCTTGAGAAGAGTCAGACCCCAGTGTGGCCCAGGCTTAGATCAGTCTCCTGTATATCTAGTGCTGCTTTTGGAATTCTTTGTATACATGAAGATCATATGCAGAATTGTAGATTACTGCACATATCTGTAGTGAGAACAAAATCCAAAATGGGGAGGAAATGCCATATTTGCATAAATACTTTCATCTTTCTCAGAAGGTAGTAAGATGCAGTGACTTATCCACCTACTCTGCAAGGAATTGCTACTATGCTGTGGCTATGAGCCCACAAGTGGAATACCAGCCAAACATAATAGCATGTCAGATCTCCAATATAATTTCCATGCCCCGTTCTAACTCAGAGCAGTGAACTGCAGGACAAATGAGGCTATTCTCAACAAAGCAACTTAAAAGAATATGTTTCTTTAGAGAGAGTCAAGAGAGAACGTTCACAGGAGAAGAGTGGTCCTGGAAATAACATAGTCTGTGGTGCTCATGTCAGCTTTCTTTATTTGCCTGGACTATGGAGATCTAGAACAGACATGAAAGCGGTGGCTGATGGCTACTGGTTAGACAGGGTCACTGCACAATGTAGGAACGAGGCAAAAAGAGAAGGAACAGCAAGAAGCAAACAAATAAAAATAAATCATTCTCTGGTATTCTGGAAGTTCTGAGAGCTATCTTTCCTCCCATTTATCCATAGATAAGACTTGAGCTAACTTGAGTTTTCCCTGGTGGAAAATGAGCCCAATTTACACTACCTGCTTGGTAGGGATTGCATGTTATAAATCTCAAGCCTAGTATGTCTCTGGGGCTGCCTGCAGGTATATGACAGCCACACAGAAGGTCAGTGTAGTTAAATCAAAGACAGAGATCTGGGACAGAGGTGTTGAATGAGGGGTCCTCCAAGGGCTGGATACCAAATGTAGGTAGAGGTGTTTGAAGGAAGATGCAGGGTGTTTGAACTGTACTGTAAAGTCCAGAGATGTAACTGTTGTGTTTTGCAGGTCTTCAAGCCTGCAAGAGGCTGGGCTTGCTTAGAGGTAGAGAGAACAGCCAGTGTGTGTACTCCCCCTCCTTGCCCTTTCACTCTAGGAGACCCCTGTAAGCAACCTGTGATTAGAGACAAGTGAGAGTGACAAGTGGGTGTTTCCGTTGTACTTGGCTGATGATGCTGTTGCCGTGGGCCGTGCTTCCGCTGTTCTTTCCCTCTCCTCCGCTGTCCTTAGTTCCAAATCTTGAGGAAGCTGTCCCAGGAGCCAGTGGCAACAGCCATGCCATCTGCTGTAACCCCCAAGCAGCTCACTCTGTTGTCGTGGCCGGAAAGGATTCCTGATGGGAGAGGAAGATGAGACATCAGTAAAAGAAATAAGGCTGGGGAGAAAGTAAAGGGCTTGACTGAACTGAGTGCGCTCCCCATGGTCCACGTACCCAGCCTCTTGTGCATCATTCTGTTCCTGCAAAATGTGATTAGCAATCTGTACCTGGATAATAAGAGCAAGTGTGAAGAAAATTTGTGCGTGGGGTACAACTAGGGTATCTGGCCAAGGAGCAATGTTCTTGGGAAGGTCCAGCTAGAAGCATCCTCAACGCAAGAGATTTTTGACGACTGTTTTCACCATGGAGCCATTGTAAGGCTAAGAAAGGAAGGTGTCCCTGGCAAAACTAAAAGAGCAATGCTGTTTGAGATCAAAAGATGGGCTGTGATATAAATCTGGGGGGGGCTAGGAGCCACATCTGGAAGAGAGATGGTAACTGAGTGTATCCTTTGCATCACAGAACATCCATAGGTGCTGGATAGAAGCCCAGGTCCATGCTCAGCTTAGTGCCTGGCCACCATGCAGCAGTGTAAGAGTGTATGAAATAAGACTGATGTTCGAGAGCTGTTTAGCTAAGAGGAACACCGACACTTTTCCCTTCTGAAAAACTTTTTTAAAGCCTTGACCTGCTTAACATTAAAGCCAACAGTTCTTAAGATAGTTGTATTTGTTATTTAAGCACAAGTTATTTAAGCACAAGCACGTTGCTGAGTTTTGGATGGTATAGGATGTGTCCCTTTTAGAAAAAGTAGGGACACGTCGCTTTTCCTTGCTTTGGTAGGGATAGAAAACCTCTGCAGAGAATGAAAGAGGTACTTCCAGGAGCGACTCACCCACACGTTCTGCTTTCAGGGAGTCCCAGATGTTGCAGTTGAAGTCGTCATATCCAGCAAGCAAGAGGCGCCCGCTGCGGGAGAAGGCGACTGACGTGATTCCGCAGATGATGCTTTCATGAGAGTACACTATGAGCTCCTGGTCTGCCCGGAGGTCAAAGAGACGGCAGGTGGCATCATCTGAGCCAGTGCAGATGGCTTCGCCATTAGGGAAGAACTGTGGAGGGCACACCAGATTTTAATCTTAGGGATTTTCACCCGAAGCCACTTTCTCATACGTGCTTCCTGGGTGTGTCCTACCCCCAACCCCCAGAGCAAAAATCAAGCTCCTGAGGAGCAGGTGTGGCAGAAGAATAGCCATGTGTCAGGTGAGAAAAGCTGTACAATGCAGGAAGCCAGCAGACTCATTTAATTAGCAGAAAGAGATTACACTGATACACTTCCCGTCCTGTCACCTCTAGGGCTCTGGTTTGAATCCTTGCCTCTATGGTGGATGCTTCCCCAGATCTCTCTGCTGCCTTACATAAAGATTTCCTCTTCAGATGATCTCCCTGTGATCCCAAGCTACCACCCCTACAAGCTGAAGACAAGACCCTCAGCTGAATTAGATATTCCAGCTACCTCACTTGTGTCTTCTGTCAGGGATCCTAGATCATGCCTGAACTGGGGTTCCCAACAGCTTATACAAGCAAAGCAGCACAAACACATGTTATAGAGCTGAGCTCCACAGATGACGGTGTACTGGCAGGGTCCAAACCAGGTTTGAAGAACAGCAGGTGCTTTGGTGCACCAGTGCATGGGAAGAACCAGCCCCCAGCCTGAACTCAGGCCCCCTTGCTTCAGGCTGGATCCCAAGACCCTTATTCCTCACGTGACTGTGACAGCCTCTCTCAGCCTTGACCTGAGACTATTTCATTGCTGGCCCATCCTCTTTTTTCTCTTCTTCCCCTCTACCACACAGATGGCATACGTACGCAGATGGCATTGATATCAGACTCGTGCCCTGAGAATGTCTGGCGGCAGGTACCCTCCCGCACATCCCACAGTTTGGCAGTGGCATCACAGGCCCCAGAGATGAACAGTTTGAAGTCTGGGGAAACTGCCAAGCTCATACAGTCTCCGGTGTGACCCAGGAACACGGTCTTCTGCTGCCCTGTCTCAATGTCCCAGAGTGCACTGTGGGAGAGAGAACTCGTCAGAGCCGGACAAGGCCATACAGCGCTGTTAGCTGGGTTAAAGAGCTATCCTGCTTGCAGAACAAAGGAGGGAAGTCATGGGCCTGGGTACCACATGAGATGAGTGGGAATAGACCTGTATCTTGACCTGACCTCAACAGAGAAAAGCAACAGCTGCTGTGCCAAGGGAGAGCAATGAGTCTGGCTTCCTGAGCTGCTCTTTGTGGCCTTCAGGTTAAACAATTCATCCTTACATAAAGTGGGAAGAAAGGTGCTGCAGAGTGAAAGAGTACCACTTGCTGAGCCATAAGAGCCAGAGGGACTGCACAGAGTCTGTGCCTGAGATCACACACCACCCTGAGGCAGTTCTCCCAGAATGCAGTATATGAGGGGACAAGTGTGAATTTTCAATGCCTGCAGCTGCTTGTGTCAATAAGATAGAGGACAACACTTACCATGTGGTATCTCCAGAGCTAGTCACAATACTGTTGTCGTCAAGAAACCGGCAGCAGGAGAGGTAACCTGGGGAGCAGGAACCAGCAAGTATGAGAGACAGAGCAGGGCTAGAAGAGTGAGATTTGGAAGCAGAGGCACCCAGGCTACTGGTAGGCAGAACACCCACCTGTATGAGCTGAGAGTTCCCTGCTCACTTTGACATTGCCTTCACGCGTCTTGAGGTTGTAGATGGAGCACATGTTGTCAAGGCCCCCACAGGCCACAAAATTGCCTGAGGGTGCATAGGCACAGGTCATGACCCAGGAGGAACGCAAAGGGATGGCATGAACCTGGGAGGAAAAAAAAATGTCTGGCCTCTGGCAGCAGAGGAGATGGGAGAGCAGGGCAAGGGCATCTGAAGGGTTCCAATCCTGCATCCCATCCCAGTTTCCTGCAACCACGTGACTCTTACCTTGTTAGTTGTGTATGTGTCCCACACGATCAGTTTCCCATCTTGTGAGGCACTGACCAGGAGTCTGTGAGAAAGGAATAAGATTGTGTTAGTAGGTCTTTCTCTGCCAGAGCCTTCTTGCTCTCTATGTCTATGTGCTGCCAGGCACTCAGCAGCATCTTTCTCACTTGGAGTCCGTTGACCAGTGCATGGCATAGATCTTGGCCAAGTGCCCACGCAGAGTCCTTCGGGTCCGCATCTGGATGCGGCCAACAACCTCCACTCCAGACACAATCTGAGGAAAGAGCAGGGGGAGGGAAAGAATTAATATGGGACTGACAGGAGCTCTACTGCCCCCCTATCCCTGCTTCCTAACTGCTTCCAACCTGGAGAGTCCCCTTGGAAGTGATGCTGGATGACCTCATGCATGATAACCTGCTCAATCAGCCCTGGCTCTTACCTGAGCAAGTGTTGTGTCTGCACAAGCTTTCCGGGCATCCTGGAGGAGAGACAAGAGTAGATGAGATAGAAAAAAGGCTGTGTGATGGAGGCAACAGCAAGTAAAATTCAGGGGCATTCCCTAAAGGCTCATTTAAAATGGATAGGAGTTTTGCTTAGTTTGTATTGTGCCCAGCACAAGGCATCCCTGGTCTGTGACAAGGGCTGCTCAGCACCAGTCAAACAAGCAGTAGACAGGTGAGTCTATGGCTGCCCAGTTCCCCATGCAGCACCTTTTCCATGAATCCTCCAGCCTGGCAGAACACCAGCTGCCCCCGCAGACAGAGGTCTGGAGATGAATTAGTCTTTGCTCATCTGCAGACATGATGTCAATGTCCATTTCCTCCTCCTTTTCCTTCCAGTCCCTCCCTCCATACTAGCAAGATCTCCATTAGCATTTAGAGGGCTGTACGGTGCTGCAGAAGTCTCCAAGGATGAAATCTCAGCTCCAAGCTGGAGACTTGGACACAAGGGATAGACACTCTGTCATCAGTTTCATGACTATTGCCAGCATTACCGCAATCTGCTTCTTCAGCTGCTCAGCCTCTTGCTTCATCTGTTCCATTTCCCCCATCTTTCTGAGCTAGAGCTGGTTTCTCCACGTGGGCAACCTTGAATCTGGGAAGACAAATTAAGGGAGACTGATGAGAGGTAGAAAGGCCAACAATAGGACTGCTCAGTTATGGAAATGCAGGTGTCTCTGACAAGGTTGATTTTTGGTTGAATGACTGAAAATGTCTCATTGTATCTAGCCAATGCCCTTAGCATTTGGGAACGTCATACTGGACCTCATCAAAAGTCCTCTTGGTCTTGTGTCCTGCTTACATGAACACTGAGAAGCTGAAGAACTTCTTGCTGAAGTTCTGCTGCACTTGCCCACATATTTCATCAATTACAACCTCTCTGTGCCAGGGCCTACAAAGCCCTGGGTTTGCTTTTCCCTGTCCTTAGCCAAACTGTCTCAGCTCCAGGAGGATGAAACTTGATGAGGGACTGATTTCCTATCCCTTGTCATAGGCAAAGCATCAACAGGCAGTGTTCAATGGTCCTCCATCAAGGAAATTGAGGGATTGTTAAGGTGATCTATCAGAGTTCCCTTCTAGTTTCCCATTTAAATAAACAATTAAATAAATAAATAAAGTGGACACCTAGGGAGGAATCTGAGAATAATATAGGCAGATAGCAGTATTTCTCCTACTTTCCTAGCCCCAGTTTTTCACTGGCTTCCAAAGCTAGTGGCAGCATTACAATACGCAAGGCCTTCACAGGTTTTCTACACAGTTGTCCTGTCACTTTTTGTGCCATTGTCAAAGTTTAGTATCTTCAGTGCACCGTGATGAGGAATTCCACAACTCAGTAGCATGCTTTATGAAGACGTTCCTGGTTCTGATACACCCAAATGGCACTAGTTCCACGTGCAGGTTCCCAGCTTTGAGTTGAAACAATCTGCAAATAAATGGTCTCTATTCACCTCAGCGTCACTCAGAATTGTATCGATGTTTGTCATATTCACCTTTATCTGTCTCTTTTGCAGATTGCAGAGCACACTTAGTCATTCCTTACACGTAAACTCTTGCATCCCATCACCTCTGTTGTTCTCCAAGTGCTTTTCAGTTGTTTACAGAGCATAAATGATAAGCTTGTGTAGAGAGGGCAATGAACCAGAACTGCAATTCATGTTCAAGTTACAGCTACACTATATGATTGTACAACATCTCCGTTTTGTTCTCTTTTGATTTGGTGTACTTAAAACTCCACCAGTGATTCTGACATCTCCCCTCTTGTAGACAAATACGGTCTTTATTATTTCAGTCTTTCTCCTTGGTAGGTATGTGTGTCCAGAAATGTTTCAGCTGTTCATCCTTAAAGCTGGCACTTCGTCCAAGGCCTGTGTGACTCCAGCAGCACCTGCAGAACTACTGCTACTCCCCGTGAGCTACAGCATCTCTATCCTGCTCTGGCCTGTTGCCTAAAGGCCTTGCTCTCTGGCTGTGAGCACTCCCCAGGCACTGACAGGTCCTGAATCCCAATTTTGCTTACAATTCTTGTACAGTTGCCCCCTTTGAGCTCTCTGAGTTTCTCTTTAGCATCCCTTCCCCTGAGCATCTCTGTCTTTTGATGCTTCAAGCAGGATTAATTTCTGCTTGGTCAAAGTTTGCTGAGGGAAATGCAGGCTTCCCTCAGCTCCCAGCTGGCAGGTACTTATCCTAGGGAGAGGATTTTTCAGACTATGCTTTGCAGAAGAAGTCTTGTACCACCTGCCTGCAAGCCTATAACAGTATTATAGCATGGCTGCCCCTTGCCTGCTGCCTGTACCACGCATGGTGAGGGAGCAAGCTGCAGGCCCAGAGACACCATGTCAGAGCCTGAGCAATGCACCTAGTGGTGGCTTAGGGCTGCCTCAACTGTACAGAATGGTGGGGGGGAATCAGCACCCGAGCTGGCCCCTTGACACTGTTTTTTGCTTCTCTTGACAAAGCAGTGGTGATGAGGTTTCTCCCAGAGGTGGAACAAAGAGGGTTGAATAATGTCAGTCCTGAAAACTCACCTGAATGCACTTCTTTTCAGAAAAGGGTTGGACAGCCCACTCTGTCCCTCAGCTCACCGGCTGACTGGGCAGATGCTGAGGAGGCCCTGCAGCTTTCAGTAACAGGCTCCTCATCTCGTGGTGTTCGTCCCTCAGCTTTGGTGTACAGACAAGCTCTGGATGCTGTGTGCAGCTCTAGTCACTGCCTCCTAGCACGCTAAGTGGTAAACCTGCACTTTCAGCATCCCCAGGCAGACCAGCTCCTTCATTCTGGTCTAGAACTTGCCCTCTCACAGTTTTCCCCAAGACCGATACTACCTCCTCTCCACCGTGTCTCCACAGCCCTTAGCACTGGATGCCTGTTTTTGCTGGACACCTGTTTTGCTTCCCATTAACTCTCTCCTTCCATTCTCCCCTGTTTGGTCCCCAAAACATGAAGGCTTAGCTTTTCCATGAATCTCTTCTGTGATTCTTTTCCATAGAATCACAGAACCATAGAATATCCCAAGTTTGAAGGGATCCACAAGGATTTGAGCCCAACTTCTGGATCCACACAGCACCACCCAAACTTCAAACCCTATGTCTGAGAGGGGTGTCCAAACACTCCTTGAACTCTGACGGCTTGGGGCTGTGCCCATTGCCCTGGGCAGCTTGTTCCAGGGCCCCCTGCCCCCCGGTGAAGAACCTTTTCCTAACTCCCAACCTGACTCTCCCAGTGAAGCTCCATGCCATTCCCTTGGGCCCTGTTTTTGTCACCAGAGAGAATCATCCTCAAGCTTCTCCTGGCTGGAACAGCACCGTCTCTCTGCTGTGCAGGCCATCTTTTCACAGACCTTTTTTGCCTGTCTGGAATCACCATCCATGCACCTCCCCTAAGCCATCCTTGTGGAGTTCTGTTTTTGTCTGCTTAGACCTGCACAGTAATGGAAGCCATTTTTCTCTGTTCCTTCCACTCCTGTAATTCTTGCCCAAATGAAGCTGGCTGCATGCACATCCCCTGGCACTCCTTGGGTCCACAGACTCTTCTGTATCTCTCCTGTTTGCTTTCTTTTTAACCCGTTCTCTTCCTTTTCCTGGATGTATCTTTTTTCCTCAAATATGGCACTAGAGAGTCATTTTCTAGGAGCCTTCTCTGCCAAGGTGCATGAGTAGATGCAGGGCTCTCAGAGCTGACAGGAAGATCAAAGGGCAGGGGCATGATCTCAAGGATGGATAAAAAGGGCTAAGTATAGAGAAGGTGCAGCTCAGGTTCAGATCTCCACCTGAATCTTTAAATCCCTCTGAGGGAACAATCTAAACGACTTTGGGAATTGTTCTCAGCCTCAGGACAAGGAGCCACAGATGAGTGATAATAATAGCCCCAGTTTCACCAGGCACCTCCACCCATCACATTCCAGTGAAATTTGTTCAGAGCAAGTTATGAAGTCGCCGCTGCAGTGCAGCTGTATCCTGGGAGGACCACAGCAGGTGTGCAGAAGAGCAGCTTGTCATGTAAATTTGGGGTAGGAAATGGGGGAACCGAATCTGGGAAGATGAAGGGAACGTGGAATGGAGGTTGGAGCCTGGCCAAGGCACGGTACTGCCCTGAGCAGGACCTCAGGGACGCGCATTTCTTACGGATCTGCAGATAAGCTCACGGAAGCTGACAAGATTGGTTTTAAATGGAAAAGCTTCCAAACGGTGCACTCCCAGTGCTTTCTGGAAGTAACTTTCAGATCAGTGCTAAGTAGTAGAGGAAACCAAACTGTTAGGTCCCTTTGACAAATCGTTTTCACCACTGTCATCCAGGCACTACAACAGAGCAGGAGGACCCATGGCACCAGCACTGCTCCATAGCGCCGTGCCTCTAGTGAGCCATGCACACCTGGGGAGCACTGCAATGCAAACAGCCTGTGCCCAGTCAGACCACCTCAGCCCCTCTTCTGCTCTCTGCGTTGGTTGTGCTCATCCAGTTGACGGTTCCCAGATTTGGAAAGCAGCTTTCCTTTCTCTGCTCTCTTCCACTGTGCTCCTCTCCCTTCTGCCTTTTCTGGTGAGCTGGCTGGAGTCCCCTGCTGCAGTGCTCTTGTTGGTGGACTGCCAGACCCATTCTGAGCCCCTGGACACCTTCCCTGCCATTTGCTGCCACACCATGACTTGTCAGGGCAGTAGCTGTATACCTTGTACTATGTCAGGGCAGCATCCCATCCTACACCCCCGGGCACAGTCCTGCTGAGCCACCTACACCATGTGCTTGTGGGGATAGGGGTAAGCAACAGGTGGGAGAAAAGGGAGTCAGACCCTCAAATTTTCTTGCCTTGGGGTGGACTCCCCCACACTGGGCAGGGAGTGGTCTCTCTGTGGGATGCTGAAGGAGGGCTGCAAATAGAAAGGGGAAAGATGCAGGAAGGAAGACTGAATATTAATAGGTAGCATCCCTGGGTCTCCGCATAATCCCCTGGCTGGCCTTGCATGCTCGCCCTGGTGACCCTAGGCTCCTTGCAGAGCCGGATACAGAGATGATCCCCCTCTCCTTTGATGGAGATCAAAAGCCAAGGTAAAATTACCCTGCTCTGTTCCCCTTTTTGTGGGCTGCTCTCCATCCAAAAAGTTGTCTGGCAGCAAACAAGTGTGCAGAAGCACACCAGTAGCACAGTTTCACAGGGTGGTGGGCACCAACTCCCTCAGGGGAAGCACGGCCCTCCTGCTCCAGTCTGGAAGCTGGTGGGATTTAGCTTTCACGGTGAGAACAAGTGACCTCGTCCCAGCGCAGAGCCCCTCATCACTGTAAAGGCACCTCAGCACCACCCCCAACTTCTCCACCAGCTCTTCCCTCCCCCTTCCTCAGATACCTGCACACAGGATCAGCACCTGTACAAAGACCCCAGTGCACACCACAGCATCAGACCAGGAAACCCCGCATCTCAAGTGCCAGCTTCACCACAGTGACACGGGGGGCAACAAAGCAGCAACCTTACCAGGATCTGTAGCACAGGCTTGGTTGCCTTCCCTAGTTGGGACTCTCACAGCCTGCCTCCCTGCTGAGGATGGCTTCTCACCAGCCAGAAGGTCCTTGTCCCCTTGTTGCGCCCAGTCGGTCCCGTCGTCCACCCTGGCTCCCTCTCAGCTCCTCAACCTCTCCCAGGACTGATCTCCCCATGGGGAGCTGGAAGGCTGTGGACGGGAGGGGCCAGGGGAGGGCTGATTCCAGGAGCAGCGTCAGGCAAATTAAATCAGACACCAGAGACTTGGGGAAATCGGATTGGGACGTAATGCAAAGCAGGTGGATGGGGAGGGGTGAAAAGAGAGAGTAGCACACTCCTCTTGAAGGGAAAGCAACCATTGCGGGCACATTTGAATCCCTGTTTATGTGAGCCACAAACTAATAAAGTGAAGATTAGCCAGAACAGGCTAGGATTATAAACCACCGGGCAGGGCTTGTGCACCTCATGGTCCACAGGAATTCCCATTTTCGCAGACAGAGTGCCCTGTGCATGTCAGTAAGAGGAAATGGTGTCACTCACAGCAGCCCTGCCAGGGCAAGACCCACGGCGGTGCAGGGTTGGGGTCCCAACCTCTCTGGGCAGCAAACTTCAGCTCTGCATGGGGAAAACAGAACCGGGTGCAGAGGCCAGGAGCGGCAAAAGATTTGGTGGTGTGCCTTTTGGCAGCCACTTTAGTGGGATGCTGCGAGAGGATTATCTTGGCCTCAATCTTTTTTAATCTCTCCCGCAGCTTTGGCCCAAGCCTGAGATAAATACCTTTTAACGGATCTCATCTGACGTCAGGAAGCCATCAGTCTAATCACCCAAGCCACCTTTGGGTAGAGCAAGCCAGAGCTGTGGACACTGGCCCCACACCCCACCAAAAAGGATCTCGTCAAGCAGGAGACATCCAGCAACCCCATGTAAATCACTGTGAGGAACCTGCGGATGCTAGGACCTTGTAGATCTCCTTCTAAGGGTGGGGAACTTGAAATGCATGCATCAAATTTTTCTTTTTCCCATGATCCTGGGAAGATCAGGAGGCAAAAAGGGTTGTTGATGTATGATTCCCAGGTTTGCGTATTAAGGAAGAGTCAGGAGTCAGAAGGGTGAAAGGCTTCCCTGCTTCAGTCCAGCTCCTTCAGCACTGTGGGACTGAGGCTAATATAACATGTTCCACTAGGCATGGGCCTTGAGCCAAACAGCAAGGAGGGGAACGCTCAGGCACCTCTTACAAAATTGGCCCCAGCTGTTCAGACTTCTTCCCTTCCATACCACATTTGTAGTCTCCATGCAGCTCTCATCAAGGCCTGTTTCACAGCTCTGATGCTTCCCAAGAAAACGCTCAATGCTCTTTTTCATGCTCCATATCCACCTCATTCAATTCCTGTTTGGCTACAATATAATCCCATCTCTGGACACTAATCCCCTGGGCAGTGACAGCAGATTGTCTCTGTATCAGCATGGAAAATTATAAACAAAATATCTGCCTTCACAGACAATTTGGTGCATGAAGAAAAAAAGGAAAAGAAACCTCACTTCAGGGAAATGTGAGTGTACAGTGCTTTTTTCTAAAGGAGCTCCCACATTTTCCAGGGGTAAGCCATAACAGAGCTTTCTTACCCTATCAGAAGTAGATGGCATCTGGACAAATACTTTGTTTTCTTTCATTAAGGGCTCAATCTCTTTCCATCATTTGTTAATTAAATTTCCATCAGCAACCAATCTGCATGTGTCTCTCCTCGTGTACAGACTCAAGCTCCCACTACGCGTGTCCAGCACTTTCCTTTTATTCCATGTATTCACAGTGTCTCATCTTCCCTTGCATATGCCAGTCTCGAGGTTCTCAAGGTTTGCAGGCACCAAGGAAATCCAGAGGCCCCTCCTTTGAATTCCTGAATATGAGACAGGCCTTGCTCCTCAAAGTCTCCAGGCTTCTCCTAGCACTCTTGGCTTTGGCCCCAGAGGACCAAGAAGCTTGTTCTGAGAAGAGTCTGGCAAGGGGGTCTGCCTTCCTACTTCTGAACGACACAAACATGTTGTCAGGGCACTGAAGAAAGATCCTGGTGTATCTAGCTTTAGTACTCTGTTCCCACTACCATTTTTCAGCTTCTGGGCAGTCACAGAGAAGAAAACTGCATTCCCTCCCCATCACTATGGCTCTAGCATGCTAATAAACTGCTCCAGGCCTCTGTGGTCCCACTACTACCAAGACCTGTGAACCCACTGCGTGTGCCAGTCCTGCCCAGGGACCCATGTACTTAGAACTCATCTCTGGCCCGCAGCTCCTTGGGGTGCTGCGTCCTTTCCGAGACAGACTCGTGCTTCTGGCTCGTGGGCCGGGTCCCACCACCGGAAACAAGAGGCTCTGGGGAGGATCTGCTGCTGCGATCAGCACCCTGATGTTCTTCTCCATCAGGTTGGTTCTCTTTCGCAGCTCTCTGCTCCATCAGCTCCTCTGCCTTCACCCGCTCCTGCAGCCATAGAGAAAAATGATGTGAGCCTCTCCCTGCTAGGATCTCAGACCTGCTCACAGGGCCAGGAGAAACACATATGATCTTTGCCACATCCATCCAACCCTCCCAGAATCCATTCTCTCTTGCAGGACTCATCAGAAGCTGACTTCCTCCAGTGACTTCCTCCACTGGGTATCTTGTCAGAGAACAACCATGAAATGCTGCCCCATGGGGAAACTCAAAAGTGTTTCTTCAGAGGATCTGATCTATTTTGAAGGTGTTTGTGTTTGTTTCTCCAGCATGGCCCTTTACCTGCTCAGCATGCTCTGCGGAGTGCGTGTACCAGAGAGCAATGGCACAGCGCCTGCCTTGGTTCACTGCCCGCACGCCATGGGGATTCTCCTTGCCAGAGCTGAAAGCTACCAGTCTCCCACACTTAGGATGCACGTTAGCCTGCCAGGAGAGAGAAGAGAATGAAAACAGCAGCCCCTTGCTCTGGGGCACACTGTCCTTCTACAGATATAGTGCTGCCCACAGACTGTAAGAGCCTGGAACATCTCTGCTAGAAAGGAGTTAACCTCTTCGCTGTTTGAGATTTGCCTCAATTTGCCTTTAGCTGCCCCTATTTGAATTTGCTACAACACTAGTGCTGAACTTGGCTGCCTCCCACCTGGTCATGCTCAGTCCTTTGTCCTTCATTTAGTCAGTCCCAGACCTACCGTGACAGTCACGGTGTCGATTTCAGTGAAGAAAAGGCTCCCACCTCGGAAGTCATCATTGAGGTAGAGAATGCCACTGTGGACAAAAAGAAAGAGGACATATGGATTGTGATGCTCATTCAGCCATGGCGCTTCCCCACACTACTTGTCATAGAAAACTGCAGCACCTAATTAATGCCAGAGGTTCCAAAAATGACTCGATCTATTATCGTGAGAATACATTTGGGGGTGTTAAATACAGCAGTGCTTAGCCCAGGAGAGTCCTGAGCTGCAAGCCACAGGAGGCTGGGAGAGTACTTCATGGAGTTAGATCCACACACTCATCCTGGCTTTTGTTTTTCTTTCTTAAATACTCTGCAGCACGCACCTGTGGCACCATTGTGACAATGCCCTGGGCTAAGCAGACCTTAGACCTGACCTGGTGTGACCTTGTTTGTGTTTTAATATTGTGAACAATCCAAAGCCTGGAAGAGGAGATTGATCAACAATGAGTGCCAGGTCTTAAAACCAAGGAATAGAGGGTAACACAGGAATAGTCAAAAAGAGGCATGGTGCATGTGGAAAAGAAAATTAAAACAAGAAATTTCTTTACTTGTACGAGACAAAAAGAGAAGCAGTGAGGTGACTGTGAAGTGCAGGCAAGACCACAGTCAACTAAATGAAAAAAAGAACCACAAAGTGGGCGAACTGGTCTTCATGTTCAACTAAACCAAAGAGAGAATGCCAAAGGAACAAAAGGGGCTCATTACTGGGACTAGTTGCATGAAACAGATATCAACACGGTGGCTGCTGAAGCAAAATATTAAATACATAATTACAACTACATGATTACCAGCCCCAGAGTCCATTAAATTATAGATCTTCTCTCATGGCGTTTTAAAAAGACTCAAATCAGGGTTTTAACATAGGACTGGAGAAAAGCTACGACGGCTTCCACGCAGGAAGATTGGCTGAGGCATCCATAGGCCTATCAGCTTAACTTTACAAGTCAGCAGGGCTTTCAAATCCATTTCTGAGGAGACAGATAACTAAAGGACAAGAGGTACATGGAAAGCGGTTTCATTACATGGGTTTAATAAAAGCAGTTGGTTAGTCACATAATCTTTGACAAAACAGTTTCTCAAGGAAAGATAATGTGCTCAATTTTGTCAGTTTGGACTGTACTAAAAACTTATCAGAACAGCGCCATTAGAGAAATTACTAATTGACACAGCAAAGGTGAAGAAGAGCATGTGAACAGCACACACTGAATAGCACACAAGTGGCACAGGGAGGATTACTGTTCACCTGGACAAGGATTATTGGAACTCTTGGACCCTTCAGCCCATTTCTGTTTAATATTTAATTAATGAGTATAGCACAGATACACAGAAGAAATCCAGGAGGTATTTGAATGGTGTTTCTTAGACAACCTGGAATGTAGGATCATCTTTCAAAAGAGCACTAGAAGAGCATGGCCCTTATTAAGCTGCTTGGTCTACCACACTTCACTCTGACAGAGGGGAGAATACTCCAAGAAATAGCTGAGCAGCACAGATCCAGGAAGAATATTTTAGGATACACTGACATACAAGTCAGAGAATTCCACTATTCAGGGAGGAGTAAGGTGATATGATAAACCTTCCTGCAAAGGAAATAGAGAACTAACCATTTATAAGACAGAGCCTTGTAACTTTACAGTCTGACTATACCAAGTTAACATCTATGGAAGGAGGGAAATAGAATTAAAGACACCAAACGGATTTCCTCTAAGTCCCGCATCCCTACCGCAGGCTGTTCAGAGCAAATTTCTGCTCTGGGTTCAGCTGCCACTCAAAGAAAAGGCATATAAAATGTTTTTTGGTGCCCAGGGATGAGATGGTGAATAGGGGAAAAAAAAAAAAACAAACCACAAACATGGTGAACTAGTCACATTTGGCTGCAACCTACAATGCTTGTCACCATCTTGAAAACCTATTTATTTCTTTCACAGAAGAGTAACTGTTAGAGTTGGAAAGATTAGCACAGTGGAAAGGCGATACAGGAGCAGAACAGCAAAAGGGACAACAGGAAAGGAATGCTCATCTGTCTCCAAGGAGCTAGGCTTGTGAGGAGAAGCTCCGCAAGGGAGGGATCTCCAACCAGATATCCTTCCCCAGTGGCAGTCAACCCCTAAATGGAAGGGTTCTGAGAGAGGTGGAGCCAGGCTCCACCCCTTCCGGTGACACAGGTGAATTGCCTTCACCTGTGCTCTCAGGGCTGACTCAGTGTTTGCCTCAGGTGCTCAATCAGTGGTTCAAGCCATGACTCAGTAGTTCCCATACAGTAACAAAATCTGCTGCAATCTGGAACAACCTCTCACATGCAGTGGAAAATCCCAACACAAAGTACTCATAGTGAATCCTCAGAGAGATCAGTGGGAGAATAGTCACCAAAGTACTCTGACAGTTCAAACAAAGGAAAATTCAAGGAGCCTGGTTCTCCCTGTCCTGTAATATGTGGACAATGGGAGAGTAAGACGGAGAAAGACAGAATGAAATTCAAAGAAACATCTTTTTCTAAGTGGTAGCAGTAGACTGTAGCATTGTGAGAGACAAAAGACAACTTAATATCATGGTTCTAGATCCATCAGCCTCTCAGTCTCATTGTGCTCTCTGTCAATGCTGAATGTGGGGAGGGAAGAAAGAGCAGCCTAGGGAAGGTGTATGACACCTCACTCTGAATCCACTGATGCAGCTTTCAGCCTCACGCTACAACTCTCACTTTGAGCCAGTGACCCATTGGCTGATTTTTATAAGCTGAGCTCATACTTTCTTGGGGCTGGGGAGATGTTTTGATCTCCACAAGCTCTAATGCAGATCCCTTTCTCCTACCTGTAGTCCCTGTAGACATAGGCAGGTGGCTCTTTCCAGCACTCTTTCCCCTCAGGATCCAACAGACAGTTATCAGCATGGACAGGATGACTGAGATCCATGCGACCTTCCTGCTCTTCTGAAAAGGGAAGTTGCCAAAAAGAGTAAGAGCATTTTAAATTTCAAGAAAGAATAAGGCAGAGCGAGGGACACACGAGAGTAAAGGGTCTCCTGAAAGCATGTGGCTGGGACTAGGAAAAAGGCTCTTCAGGAGAGTGGACTAACAGGGTAAAGGATTCTTTACCTTCTACTGCTGTGCGGCACACAAGGTGTGTGAATGAGAAATGCAGTTTCTTTCCTGGACTGAAATAGGATTCTATGATTTTCCGTGATTTCTCACTGGCCTGCAGAAGCAATTTGGCATCTCTCCAGTCCACGTCCCCATTCTGGGCTAGCTACAAGTGAAAAACAAGCCTGTTAGAATACTCACAGAGATACTCTAAGAAATGACACGTGTACAGAGTCTGTACACAGATCTGTGTAAACTCCTGTGGTCATGCATGTAAGAAAATAACATTTTCTCATATAAATGTCAGGTATGCATGTGTGCAGTGCAGTGATTCTTTCCCTCTACTGAGCATGTGAAGCCACATCTGTAATGCAGCATCATTTTGTGTCCCAGGATAGGAGAGACACTAGCAAACTGGAGTGAGCCCTCTGTAAAATGTCCTAGGACAGATGGAGATCTGGAACACATGACTTAGAAGAAGCGGCTGAAGAGCTAGGTTTCTTCAACCTAGAGAACAGAAGGCCAAGGGAGGACCTAACTGCACCTGAAAGGCAGTTAAAGAGAAGATGGAGCCAATCACTTCTTAGACACAGTGAAAAGACAAGAGGCAATGGGAGCAAGTTGCAGCAAGAGAAATTTTGGCTAGATATAAGCAAAAACAACTTGTCTTGATATCTGCACAGCACTGAGAAAGGCACCCAGAGAGGATGGGCAACCTCAAACTTTGGATATGTTTACTACTTGTATTCAACAAAGCCTTGAGGAATTTCACCCAACTTTGAAGTTAGCCATGCTGTGAGCAGAGCGGCAAAACAGAGATCTCCAGAGGCTCCTTCCACCTTAAATTTCACCACTATTCTAAGCTATGCAGACCTGTAAGACTATTGCATCCAGACAAGAAGATGGCAGGCTCACAGAGCCACTCACCTGCATGGCCTTCAGAACAGTTAACCCTTCAAATCTCTCATGTGGGGTGTGAGGGGACCGTCTCGCTCGATAGCCATCTCCTGTTCCTCTTGCTGCCTGGAACAAAATGATGCAGAAGACATACATTAGGCTGCCTTCTCTCTACAGCAGCATTACAATTTCTGCTTGCTGAGAAGGAAGTGACATATATAGAGTTCCTATAAGACCCAGGCATCACCTCTGTCAACCGGAGCAGGTCCTTACACTCAGACTCCATCAGGACTCTGTCAAACACAACCCTCTGGGTTCCATTCATCTGTTGGGAATCCATGGTGACTGTGATACCCTCAAAAGGCAAAGAACCTGTAGGAGAAGTAAGTACAGATGTAAGCAAGCTTTGGCTAAGCCCTGAGACACAAACCCCCATCCTGAATAAAGAAGTAAACAGACACTATACGTTGACTGGGAAGACAGGACAGCTCCACAGAAGTGCCCTTTCCTTGCAGATCTGGGCCACATGCATCCCTCACATGCTTCAAAGTAACCAGAGCATCAGCTGGGGAGCTGGCCTACAGCAAGTGCTTCCGGAGCCAGCAGAAACTTGGGGCTTGCTGGGAGAGCAGCAGGGAGCTGGGGAGAGTGAAATGTATGGTGGACTGCAAGAGGGAAACAGGCCCGGCCTCCTGGGGTGACGCATTTTACCCCAGAAGCATCTCCAGTGCATCTTCCTACTATCTCCAGTTCCAAAGAGAAGCAAAGGGTATTGGTCAATGATATGACCTTTGGATCTTTGGCCTTCTCCCTCCCCATCTCCTCTCACCTCTGGATGGTAAGGAATGCCAACGCACTCAGGCCCTCAGAACAATCTGCTCCCCCACATGATACAGCAAGAGAACCACTTGGGTTCACTTCAAGCAAAGATACCAGGACAGAGCCCTGCAAGAGTACAGGGGCAGAAAGAATACAGAACTTCACTCTGCAGTCTACAGCACTCAGCCACAAGCCATCTGGATTGGTGTTATTCACGGAAAGGCTTGCCAAAGCTGAATTGTCTGTTTCCAGTTTTCATTCCCCCTGCCTTCTTTTGGTCCCCCTCAGAAAAGTGTTGTTTGAAGTTGGGCTGGTGGAGTTGAACCATGTTTTGCGTAGACACTCCTGCCCTTCCGTGCCAGCTGCGCTGAACAGGGATCTACATGTCCACAGGCTTGTC
>PPHD01007544.1:0-15854 GCA_002909625.1 Bambusicola thoracicus
GGAAAACTAGATTATTCATTTACTGCATAGAAAGCAAAATGTCTTTTAGAGTGTGTCTCCATGTCCTGGCCAAAGACCAAATGGGTATAACCTCTTTTCTTCCTCTTTTCAGAAGTCCTAGAGCCTTTGACCAGGTTTCCTCTGTGTACTGTATGTTCTCTGTGCTTGTTATTCTTTCTCCTACTGCTTTCACCTTCCATTCCTGAGATGCTACACTTTTGGGGATGCCTACTTGGAAACATGTATTGAATACACTGGATGAGTTGAAGGGAAGCTGCTTTGTCAGTGTCAATGGCTGTTGACAGCTTGCAATCTTTCTCTGAGTGCAGTGCCCAGAACAAAAGGCCAGTGCAGTAAACAGCTGCATCCTGAACATGCTCACAGGCTGCAGAAATACAACTGTATCATCATTTAATAAATAGAGCACAGGAAATAAGCAAGCAATAGTGAGGATTCATCAGGTTGCCTTTTGTTTGTTGTTTGTCAGGCATGTTTATGCAAGAGAGGGTATGGACTTGGCATCTAGCAGTGGGATTGTCAGCCCCGTCCAGCTGAACCCCATCTTCAAGCTTTGCAAGAACTTGACTGAGGATGGCCCTCAGGCTTGGCAACCAGGACAGCTCAACAGACAGCGCAGGCTGGGAGATGGTCTGTGAGTTTTCTGATGTCCTCTGTAGGTCCCTCTGTTTTATCCAAACCTTTGTTCCAAGCAAGATATCCTGCTCTTTGGGGGTTGGTTCACGCTCAGGTCTGTCATGCCCTCTGTCTGTGCTTGTATCCTGGAGCTTCTGTAGCTGGGAAGAACACAAAAAGCATGGTGTCAGCTTTGTTTACCCGTTCTCCAAATCAGACTGAGTCAGAGTTCTCGTGACTCTGAGGTCATCATCACCATCACTTTGGCCTCTTGGCTGTGCTTCTGCTCTGTCACACAGCTGCTTCTTATCTCTTATTTCAGCCTATTGAGAATCCCTTTGTGTTTCATTATAGTAAGTGGCTTCTGGGTAGGGCAGGGAGGAAAGCAGATGTCGTTGCCTTTGTAGCTGTGCTCAGTAGTTAACTTGTCTCTCCCTTGTTGAAAGCCAGCTTTCATCAGCATCCTCCCCTCCTTCGTCATCCCAAATCACCACCACATCCATCCCCTGCTTGCTTTTCCTCCTGCCTGTAATTATAATGCCACTAGGAGGAGTATTGCTCTTAAAAAAGAGCCGAGCTTAGGGCGATACCCTTGGAGCAGTAGCTGTGATGAAGCCCTGTTGACAAACTGGCGGATGAGCACAGTATTTCAGCACAGCTCTGTGTTGGATCTCCAGCACCCATGTCCCCTTCAGGCCCAGGGACCTCCCTTGCACCCCGACTCACCTGGCTGTATGCGCACCGTGCGGCACAGCCCCTTGCTCGGCTGATCCTTGTACATGGACTTCACACACACTTTGTTTGTGGTGCCTGGGGCCATGTCTGTGAGGAGCACGCTGTGGATTTGTGGTGACACACTGATGAGTGATGAAGGGCCAGTTTGCCGCCGGCACCTGACTCTGTAACCAAGGACATTCCCATCTGCAGCATCCCATGAAGCCTTCAGGGTGTTGGAGCCCATGTCTTCAAAGCGAAGATGCCTCACTTTGGAGCCCACTACAGAAAGAAGATCCTTGTTATTGCAGGCCTCTGAATGGAACAGTTGTTGTGGCTTCGGTAGCAGCTCAGCCATATACAGTGGTCATACTGCGTGCGGCCGATTTGCTCTCAGCCATAGAATCGCAGAACCATTAAGGTTGGAAAAGACCTCTAAGATCCCCAAGCTCAACCCACTTCACCTTGCCCACTGACTGTGTCCCTCAGTGCCACATCTCCGTGGTTCTTGAGCACCCCCTGGGATGGTGACTGCCCACTGTTTCCTAACATCCAATCTGCTCTCCAGTGGTGCAATTTGAGGCCATTAGCTTGAGCCCTAGGCTTTATGTATCCGCAGTACCCTAATGGCATATCATATGCTGCTTCCCCTCCTCTCATCCAACTCCAGGAACCAGACTGAGTTCTCATATCTGCCTATGGGTGAGATCTGTGCCCACACTGTTCCCTATCAGCTCACTGCTGCACACTCACCTTCCTGAGTGCATGCTTTGGCTGACAACGATTTCTCCTTTCCTGAACTGTAGATCGCAGTCACCGTCACCAGATAGGTGGTGTTGGGTGCCAGGTTCTCCACAACAGTGCCGTTGTGGGTGCCATCCACCTCCAGCAGCTGCGCCGAGTCCCCACGGAGTGGCCCATACAGGACCTGGTAGCTGGTCACGCTGTCTGGTGTAGGAGCCCAGCTGACCTGGAAGCTGTGAGGCCTGGAGTCTGAGATGAGAACCTGAGCTGGACTGATTTCCTCTGAAAGAAGCATGAAAAGGTGGGAATGAGCATGCAATTCATGGCATCAGGATGCTGTCAGAGGAGCACAGTGGACCTGGCTTCCAGGAGGTGGAAGATTTAGAAAGGTTGGCTGTGTGCAGGTGCTGCCCTGATCGCTCGCCTCACATAGGGATGCCCCAGCAGTGCACACCCCTGCCTGGAGAAGCATGTGCCCTTCTCTAGCTGCGCCTACAGCTCCTGCCTTCTCCTGGGGCTCTGCTTTCTGTCATATCCAAGGATTTTAAGGTTGCAAGGGCATCTTATGACCCTGTACGAGGCAGTGCAAAGCTTCTTTCTAGGAGAAGATCTACCATTGGAGTGCCAGCAAAAAGATGCCTTCTCCTTGCTCTGTTCTGGCTTGACCGCAACTGTCTGCCTCCCCCCATGAGACCAGGAGGGATGCAGATCACAGACTGTCCTGATTTCCTATCTGGGAGGCTCAGCATGGCAGAACTTTCCCCACGTTGGGGCTGTGCACACTTTACCTGTCAGGGTGGTAACCCTTATTGTCTGTGGAGGGAAGTAGTGGATGTTGGATTCAGGAATGAGTGCCACCTCATAGGTAGTTTCAGGAGCAAGATTGCTCAGTGTGAGGCTGGTGTGAGCCCCAGACACCTGCGTTGTCCTCTTGGCTGCCAGGTCATCTGCTGGGGCATACTGGAGGGTGTAGTAGCCGGTTTCTTGGGAGAGGAGTTGGGGCCACGTCAGACGGAAGCTACTTGATGTGATATCCACCACATGGAGCCGATTTGCTTGGATAACATCTGAAAGAGAGGCAGGAGCAAGAAATCACTGATGGCATTTGTACACAGGACATGGAACGCCAGAAATGCGGGCCCTTTGGATGGGAGATGTGACCTTTGGGGACACTGCATGACAGCTGAAGTCACTGAGGTGCAGCTGAGCTCCTTGATAGCAATTCAGGAGCACAAACCCAAATTCTCAAAGCCATGCACAAAGCTTCAAAAACGAAAGGCACCTGGAAACTCTGCTTCTAACTGGTGGTGTTTAGAGACAGGAAGAAGCTCTGCCATGCAAGCAAGTCTGCCTTGTTTTTTCTGTCTGATTTGTTGCTTGGCTGTGGGGTGGGCAGGAGCACTGCTCCCTTCCAGCACCGTGGACGTGGGACTCTGCAGCCTCCTGTGAGCCCCACTGCTGCCAGAGGAGCCGGGAACAGAGAAAAGGTCCCAGTGCCAAAAGCTCTGCCAAAAGCTCAGGGAACAGAAATGAATGAGCTTGGCTGCAGGGCGTGGGGATGCTGCAAATAAATCAGGAGGATTGAAGTGATGGGATGCAGCACCTGAGGGATGAGCTACGGGCAGCCCAAGCACCTCTGCTGCCACGTGACAACTGCCCTGACCATTGGAGAAGGAGATAAATCCCAGAAATGCCTGTGATTTCCTTCTCAGCCCCTCCACGCTGGCAGGGGGGAGCAGCATGTAACCTCTGGTGCTGGACCAGGCAGTGCCCTCCTGGGAGCACTTGGACACGCTTGCCTCCTGCCTGCTGGTGACTCACACAGGATGAGGGTGGACACAGAAGCACCGTTCCACAGCAGCGAGCTTGTTGGCATCCCGTGAATGCTGGCGAGGTCAAGATTAGACTTGCAGGAATGCTGCTGCTTTTATGATGTGCACAAGAAACGCAGTCAGGCAGCAGATGAACCCCTTCTGCCCTGGATCCATAATCCATTCTGCAGGAGATGCAGTGGGGTCTTGAGACAAAGCACCTCTGCTTCATGGCTTTACTTACCTGCTTTGACATGGATGGGGCAACATTTCCAATTCTGGGAAGGGGAACATGCTTCTCCATCACCAGAATGGGCATTCAAGGTCTGGGGTCATTTTCCTGGTCGCTTGCTCATGGTCAGTGCTAAGTGAGGGTATTGGAGGAAAGGAAACCGAGGCAGCTCATTGCACTGACACTTTCATGATGCTATTTTATACCATGTGGATTCAGGATGCACTAGAAGCTGAAACAGCAACTTGAAAGGAAATGTTAAGGGTCTGTGGCACCTGTAAGAGCAGAAGGTCCCATACTTGGATAGGACAAAGAAGAGAACGTGGTCCCTGGGTGTGATTTGCTAAATGGCAGTGGCTGGAAATAGGAAGAAACTTCTACACAGAGAGGATTCTGCACTAAGGGGTTACTTGGACATGCCACAGCCAGCTCTGTCTGACTCACACAGCAGAAGCCAAGTAGGGAATTAAAACAGGACTTCCAACGGGGACAAAGCCTCCAGAAAATGAAAGGAAAGTCTGCAAAGTCCCAGTTGCTTGCTCAGCTTCCCAAACGGATCCAAAGGCTGAAGCAGAACCCCTGCTTTGCAATCATGGATGTTCACACTGCGGTGGCACAGAGGACATGTGCTGTGCAGCTCAGCACGCAGCGTTCCTGCTGGTTTCCCAGCGCTCATCCCTTGTCCCCCATTCTGGCTTTGACTCTCCCCAGACTCTTTCCCAGGTGCTTTGAAACACAGGGCTGTTAGAAACCAGCTCTCTGCTTGTTCTTGCCGTCTGTGCAGTCACAGACGTGCCAGCAGCTGCCTTGTCGAGCCCAACAAACTGGGCTGTGAATTTCTTCCAAGGGCTGCACTGGCCAAGCTGCTCTGTAGATCTGGCAGATGCAGAACACGTTACAACAGGGGATTTATGGAACAAAAACATTCCTGTGCTGCAGTCTTAATTTTGAGAGCAACAACCATCATTGCTAATTGCTCGTGGTAAGAGAGCATTGACTGCCAGCTACTTGTAGGCAGGGGATGGGTGCCAGCACCATGCCTGAGCCATAAAGGTGCGCAGGCAGAGCTTAGGGGCCAAACCCTCCCCAGGCACAAAGCTTTCATATGTACAGTATGTTAACATGCTCCTGTGGGTCAGGATATCTGCTGGTTTTAGGGGATTTTCAAGCTTGTCCTGCTGCAAGCTCCCAGAGACCGCAGCCCAGCCCCAGCATACCTAGCATAGCGTCTCGCAGCTCCTTGGTGATGATGGGGAGGTCATCCACATCCACAAAGTGCAGGTGCTTCTCGGGAGGCTGGCTGGCAGCAGCAGACAGCTCCAGGTAATTCCCCCGCCCGGTGCTGACAATGAAGACCGTCACCCCCATGTCCTTCAGCAGCTGCATGGGCTCAGAGATGTCATCGCTGGAGAACCCATCCGTCACCCAAACCAGAACCTTGGGCACGTCTGGCCGGGCACCTGCATCGTTGCTGAAGAGCTTCTCCTTGGCAAAGGAGAGTGCTTTGCCCGTGTTGGTGTCACCCATGAGCTGCCGGGTGTTCTGGATGGCTTGCTGCACTGTCCCACGGGACAGGTACCGGTCAAAGGGGAACTCCATGGTGGGGGTCGTGCTGATGTGGATGATGCTGGTCTGGACATCGTTGGGGCCAAAGGTGAAAGGCCGCACGAGGTCCCACATGAACTCCTTGACCTTGGAGAATTCATAGTAGGAGACGCTGCCAGAGCTGTCCAGTAAGAAGAGGATGTCTCCCTCTGAATTGGAAATGGAGGGCTGAGGACCTAATAGGGGAAGAGAGAGGGATGGTTAGAGAGATGGTGTGCAAATTCGGAACAGTTGGTTATCTTGGGCCCGATCTCAGAATGCAGTGAGAAGTCTGCTGGGGAGAGACTTCAGGAGGCACCCTTTTTATTGTTGTTACTTACAGAGAGAGGGTTCCTGGGCTTTGTACTCAGCCCTGCTATCAGCTGCCTGAGAGCTTCTCACCCCATCACCCTGTGCTTGATGGCTTTGTTTGGACCCTGTCTGATCACAGCTGGGCTTTGCTGAACCCTCTGAGATGCACCAAAGTCAGGGTATGCCTGTGGCTGCTCACTACCAATGTACACAACCAAAATAACTATTGGGAACAGAAAACTGGATCCTAAACCCTCTGAGATCCAAAAACCTGCATTGGGTTGGACTCTCCAGGAGCAGGGAGTAGCATTCCCCGTTGCCTACAAATAGAATTGCTTTACAGTCGTATTTCAAGCTCAGGCTCAGGAGTCAGGGTAGATCCAAAACCAAGCCCACACGCCCTGGGTCCTTCTCTTGTTGCTGCTGAGAAAATGCCTCGGAGCTGTCTCAGTTTGCACTGATACCTCTTGTTAGTCAGCACCAGGCTGCTCCTGGGCACTTTCTGCTCTGAGCTGGAGGAGGACACACTCCTGGCACTGGGAAGATGGATTTGGAATCCTTTTAGCCACCATTCTGCTTTCTGGCAGCTTTTGAGGTGTGAAAAGGGAGAAAAAGCCACAGAGCAGCGATCGGTGCCAGCCTGCTTGGGCTGCTCCATCAGGGAAGGGGTGGGGAACGTGGGGTTGCCAAGCGATGCAGGACCTGGGGCACTGATGGGCTTGGTGCAGCAAATGGCTGAATGCTGGAGCTGCGTGTGGGAGACGAAACCACAAGGCAGCAGACAGCTGAATGGAAAGGCCCCTGTAAAATTAATTGCTTGGAGGAGATGGCTCCTGCAAAGAGCTCTGCCCATGCAGAAGGCACGCCAAGGCAGGCCCCGAGGCAGGCAGCTGGGAGGAGCAGGGTCGCATTGCCCCTCCTGGGGGCTGCTCCCAGACGGAGACACGAATGGCAAACCCAGGGCTGGGGATGAGTCAGGAGGTGCAACGCACAGAGTGTGTGTCCTCAGAGCGGCACCTGGCACGGATCAGATGTGCAACAGGAACTCCAGACCTGGCTCTGTCCCATGGTGGGAGCATCAGTGTCCACGTGTGAACAACACGCTGTGGTGAGCTCCTGTGCTGCTACAGAGAGCAGAGCCACCCAGGGCCAGGCCCTTTGCCTCCCTGCTGCATTACGTGCTGGCTGAGTGCACAGAGCCATACCAGACCCATGACGAAACAACTGGAGAAACAGAGAACGACGTTGCTCCGAGGTGACTAAGCCAGAGATGCCAGGAGGAGGCAGGAGCAGCTCACGTCCAGCTCTGCGTGACCCAGCACGACTCAGCCCTGTGCAGACACACACACCCAGCAGCCCTGGCACTCAGAGCTGAGCAGAAGACGCAGGCACAGCCTGGCCAGCTTTCTGCTTGCCCACGGCGACGTGCGGCTCCATCAGCACATCACACAGCACAGCCAAACCCATCACCTCCAAGTCCCTTGAGCTGCTGCTTCACCAAGGCATGCAACACCGCTTCTGCTCTGAGCTCCTGGCTGCATGGAGC
Source organism: Bambusicola thoracicus (assembly GCA_002909625.1). Taxonomy (NCBI): domain Eukaryota; kingdom Metazoa; phylum Chordata; class Aves; order Galliformes; family Phasianidae; genus Bambusicola; species Bambusicola thoracicus. The sequence continues at coordinate 7,577 of PPHD01007544.1, forward strand.
TGTAGCTTCCTGCTCTCCCCTCCACTGGAAGGGCATAAAGCCCCTGACTTGGCTGCCAAGCTGCAGTGAGGGATCTTGGCAACACAGTGGCCTCTTCCCAGCAAAAAAAAATCATTTGTTTTAATTTCTCCCCTCTGCTCCCCGTTATTTTGAGTGGTGGTGTTTGTTTCCTGAGTGTTGCAACAGGCAGCTGTGAAAGCTTCTGGTGCTGGCAAAGGACGTTGCTTCCCCTGTGGCAAACGAGGTCATGCATGGAGGAACTGGGGGTGCCTCCCCAAGGAGCAGACAGCAAACCCCTGTCCTGCCAAAATGAGCTCCTCAGGATGGCAAGCTGCATGGATGAGCACTTGCTAAGGGAGGAGGATGCTGATGGAGAGCCAAGAGCCAAACCCTTGTAATGGTGCCAGAGTGTGCCCTGCAGCTGTGGGCACAGAGAGGCGGGGGAACGTTAGCATCCTGCGGACACAGGTTTCACCCATCGCTGCTGGGAATAGCTGCGTGGGTTAGGAAGCACTGCAGGAAGGGCTGCAGTATAACACCACCATGTCCTGCCGGGGGGGCAGAAAGCACAGCCCAGCAGCCAATGGTCACCGGCAGCAAGTTGTGCTGGTGGGCAGTTTGGTATTTCAGAGCTATCTGAAGGGGTTGTGATCCGTCATAATTCAGTTCCACCACTCAGCCCTGTGTAAGGTGGAAATAAAATCCTCTCTGTGTGACTTTTCTCCTAGAGAGGATTCACAGAAATATCCTCACTGCAGTGATGCTGATAGTGGCTGGGCACACCACCATCCTTCCCTTCAGGTTTTCCGTTCCTTCGTCTTTCTCGCTGTTCTTTGTCCTCCATCCAACACAAACATCTCCCCCATGCCAGAAGTGGGGCTTTGGGGATTTGTTACCAGCAAATCCTTGCTTTACGCAAGCAGCTGCTGTTTTCAAACTATTTCCTTGCTTTACAGCAAGAGAGGATCGGCTGCTTGGCCAGGTGCCAAGCAGAGATTTCTCACTTCTGTGGGGCTCTGGGAGAAGGGACGTCCCCAAAATCTCCTGTGCCATCAGCTCTGAGCACAGCCAAAGCCCAGGGAACAAGTGTTAGCAGCATCCTGTTGTCACCCTCGGGCTGGTACTCGTGGATAGGCATGGATCGGTCGTGCAAAGAAGGGTTTAGAAGGGGTCATCAGTTGAAAGCAAAATGTCACCGTGGAGTCCCAGCGCTGCTTATTTACACACTTGGCTTTTCCAAGAGGAAAACAGCCAGGCGTGTGCGTCCTGCTCCGAGATGCTGACAGGAGACATCCGCTCCAAGAGCTCCCCTCAGCTGGGACCTGAACGCGTGCCACGTGCCTGATTTACGTGGGCCTCAGCTCTCCTAGAGCAAGAAGGGTTCCACAGCCAGAAAGGATTGTGTCCTGTCTTGGTTAGCTACGCCTTAAATTCTGCATGTGTCTTCCCTTGTGCTGTTTGGCCACGCAAGGAAAAGTGTTCTGCTGGAAGTGGAGATAAGCGTGGAGGGTGAGCTGCATTGTCTGCACCTTTCCTGGGGCTCTCCATGCAGCCACGCAACTCCCCATCTTTGTCCCTTGAAGCTAATGAAGCTGCCTCCTCTCACACCCAGCCAAGACCCCAGGAAGCAGAGTTATGACCGTGCACCCTCGTGGCTCAATCACTTTCCCCCATTGCATGGCGATGGCACACGACAACGGCTCCAGACAGGAGCCCTGCCAGGCCGGCTGTTTGCTCAAGGTTGCTTTTGGGAGCGGCCGGAGGTGCCCACATAAAAGCTGCCGGGGAGCAGGCACGCTGCCCACCAGCAGGTTCTCTTCTTCCAGTTTACAGTTTGCAAGCCTAAAGTAAGGTGTCAGCAGTGCAACAGCATAACTGCCTCTGGAGCACGGCATGGGCAGGGAAAGCAGCACGATTTGTGAGCCAGCCTGCATCTCCAGACCCTGCTCCGCAGCTCGGGTCACTGGTGGGCTGAATCCATTCCCTGTAATGGGATCTGAGCGACAGCCACCGCCTGCTGTGCCCACTAGGAGCAGGATCATCCCGTCCAGGCACAACAGAACTTCATGTCTCCTTTCACGCTTCTCAGGTTCAAACTCCAGGGAAAACCAGCTGCAGCCAGCAGCAGTCCCAGAGCTGCTCCTTCTTCTACTGGTGAGCACCAGGATCCTCCCAGTAACCGCACCAGCAGTCCCTGCCCAGCTAACCAGAGACACTCATCCCTTCCATGTCCCCCTTCCCGCTGTCAGCTCCGTGACACCAACCCGCAGGCGTTCTCCCCCAGCAGCAGCAAAGTGAAAGCATTGTAAGGAGAAAACGTCAGGACCGAATTACAGTGATTAGGCAGAGGACAACAGAACAGGTATGGTATCAATCACTGCTTTCACTTCTCTTAACCAGGGCGCCCAGTACAGGGGGAGCAGTGAGTAGTCAAGACTCTCCCTCTTACCGCACTAAACTCTGCCAGCTTCTTTTCCCAAGGGAGATAAGTTTCTAATACAGCAATTTTAGAAACATTTCCCTTCTTTTTGCCCTCGTGCCAGCAAAGTGCTGTTCCCCAGGGGAACGGCAGAGCTATGGCAGCAGTGGGACTTCAGGTCAGCTCCTGTCCCAGCACGGTGGGGACCCCGCAGCACTCACCTTGGCCAGGTGCCTCCTGCCCCGCAGCGAGCTGCAGCCACACACCGAGCACAAGAGCTGCCTCGGCCAGCATAGCAAAGTCCAGTCCTGAGCAAACTACCTTAAATCCAAAAGCTCGGCTCTGGGAAGGCAGACGAAAGACTCAGCATCAGTCATATTACGTGCAAGGATCCAGCAGAGCCCAGGGCAGTTTGTGTGCTGCTCATGCCTCGAGATCCGACAGTTCTTTCTTTTGCTGTGCTGTGGTGCAACCTCTGAGTGCTGGAGGCAATTTTCCTTCCTCTCCACGTCCTCCTTAGCTGGGGATGGGGTGTGCTGCCCTCCCGGAGCTCTGCTTGTTGCCGGGGTTTGCTTGCAGGCAGCGGGCGTGCAGCTGGGCTGGGGTGAAAACTGTCCCGATAGATGAAATGCCGGCCCTGCGAGACACTGGCAGCAGTCCAGCTATGAGGGAGAAAAAAAAAAAGAGAGAAGCTGAGTGAAATCCAAAGCTGCTCTCTCTGCTCTGGAATGAACTAGAAGAAGGGAAAACACGTATAGAGAGGGAAGAAAAAGTGGAAGGACCGGGGAGCGCGCCCTGCCCTGGGAATATTGGCTAATCCTTTGGGAGGAGGCTGTGGAGCGCTCCTCAGGTCCTAGCGCTGCCCGCACAGCCCCAGCCCTGCCCCTGCACAGCCCCCTGCCCACCTCCCTCTGGCCTCAGCTTCAGGCTGTGAGTCAAAGGGGGCTAAAGATAAGCCCATGACAAACGTCTTACTGGACGGAGGGGCTGAAGAGCTTGGCTGAGGGCACGCGCCAAATAAAACTCCACCAGGTTTTCCCCTCGTGGGCACACAGCCTGTCTGTATTCCCCCTAGATGGGGGAGCCTCATGTCAATCAATAAAATCCCTGAGCAAACCCCGCTTCCCTCCTCTCTTCTGCCCTGCCACCCATGTCTCTGCCTTTGGCTTCTGCTCAGCAGGTGGAGGTGGCGGTATTCCCCTTCCCTTCTGTTCCCTCTTTCGGTTCATCTTGTTTATGTAGACCTGCTTGGGAGCAGGGAGTTTGTGGTTTAACATGACATCCTCGTCTCAGCTGTAGCCCTTGGGGGTTACTGCTGTACAGAGCCCTGAGCTGCCCCCCTCTGGAATTATTACCTACAGGGGATAGCGGTTTGCAAGGAAATAAAGCAAAATACAACGTTCAGTTCAGCCATACAGCCATCAGTGGAAAAAAACATATTGCATATGCTACTTCTGGACAGATCCAAGACATTACAAGCAGAGAAAAGCTGGAAAATTACACTCAATTATGAAGAGACTCATCAATGTCATCTCCTCTAAAAGGGGAGCAACAGCCAGACAGGATGAAAAGTAGCAGGGGAGGAAAGTTTAGAAGCCATCGGGATCTCTGAAACCGGTGAGCCATATTTCCCCCAATTTGATTTCGTCTCCCCTGGGAACCATAAAGAAACGAAGAGGAATTATGAGCCAAGGAGCTGTGCAGGCTGGAAAAAAAATCGTATCCAAACTCATCAAGCAAATGGAAAGTCAGGACAGGCCCAAGAAATCAGATCCAACTGGGAAGCCCCGGAGGCAGCCAGCTTGTTAAACGTCATGGGCACTTGTTTGTGCTTCTCCTCCCAGCCCCACCTCAGGCAGACGGGCTGGGTTTGGTACCCATCTGCATCACGAAGGAACGTTGTAGTATCAGGTTGTATGATACCCCATACCCGTGTGTCATGAACTTAGGGGCATGACTCAGCCTTACCTACTGATTCATATGGGTTAGAATAAGCTTCATCCCAGGGAGACGGAAGAATCTGATACCCTTACTCTCATCCTCCACCATGTGGCCTGTGAGATCATAGGATGGCTTGAGTTGGAAGGGACCTTAAGACCCATTCCGTTCCCACCCCCTGCTGTGGGCAGGGTTGCCACCCATTGGAATAGGCTGTGCATCCAGCCCGTCCTCGGCCACCTCCAGGGATGGGGCACACACACTGCTCTGGGCATCCATCCGGGGTGCAGTGCTCCAGCTGAGGCATTGCAAGGGCACATAAGCACGCTTGTCAAGTTTGCCCAGGTCATTTTGGAGGGCATAGCTTCCTTCATTAAAAATAGACGTCAGCCCAACAGCTACTCTGCTAGAGCACCTGTACCTCCTTGTGGGCAGCAGGGTCAGGTGCTGCAGAGGTGCAGGTGCTCCTGCACAATAGCTGTCTGGCTGTGGCCTCTTTTGAGGCCCTTCCCTTCAGGGAAGGATTGCACAAAGCATGTCATACCAAGAGCTGTGCTCTCAAAGTGCCTCAACTTCTCCAGCTGTCTGGTCTGGATCCTACCATCACCAAGGCTCAAGGAACCTCTGGGCACCTCATGCTATCAGCTGTCTCTCTAATTCTCAAATCCACATAGATCCATTACTCTGATCCACATTCAACTTGATCTCTGATGCTCATGGATGAGCGCCCAAACCCCCTTGACCAGAGCTGGTGGGAATGTGGAGATGATTTCCTTGCATTACTCACTTCCCAAGAACGCTTCCCATACGACAGTTGCTCATAATTTCCTTTTTTGTTTGTCACTTTTTCAATGTCAATGCCATTTCAGCCTCACACCCTGCAGCCTGGAGAGATTTCAACCTTTATTTCCTTAGGAGTCCTGCTAGGGTAGGAGGAAGCAGGAAAAAGCAGCCTGGAAAATGATTAGATCTCACACAATTTAACTTTATTTTTAAACTTTACTGCAAAGGACAGGTCCTGTTTCCAGTAAGGCTGGTGCTTGCGCACGTTGATGCACTCTGTGTTCCAAAGCCAGCAGCATCACCGTGCTTTGCTCCCATATAACTGTGGCCAGAATGGGGCTGCAGGGCTCTGCTTATGGCCTCCATCTGTCATAACTCAACCAAAACTTACCAAGGGTGATCACCTTCCTACCATGCTCAAGTGATAATCCAGCTCAGGAACAGTTAAGGCTTGTAAGAAGGAGAAGAAGAAAAGTACCACCACCATCCAATCACTATATTTTGATTGTCCACTCTTGTCAGACGGGTCGATCCCAAATTACAGGGCCTGATTTGTACACACAGTGTATGGCAGAGCTCTGCCCGTGGGGAGTTTGGTGGTGGCTGCAGCTGCCGGGATAGATGCAATATCCTCTGAGGCAAATCACAGCTGGAACAAACAGGCGGTTTGGAACACAGCCTTTCTTCAGCTCTACATAAAAGCTTTTGTTTGGAGGGAGCTATCTATATATGGGAATTTGGAAATTCCCCATTTGGAAAGGAAGCGAAGCAGCCCTGTAAGCAATGGGAGAAGGATGAGGCAGGAGCTCCCCTTGAGCCGCAGGTGGGCAGCAGCCAGGCTGGGCAGTGGGGGCTCAGGCTGTGTCACAGTGGAGGTCTCAGCAGCTCCTGGCTGTGTTTGTGCAGGGTGTGAACTGGGAACTCTGCCGACCCCAGCAGTGCCACTGCAGCAGGATTGGTCCCAGTGCTGGCAGGTCTCAGTTAACACTGTGTCGTGCCATCTGCAGGTTCAAGTCAGCTCTTATTTCTGTTATGACTTTGGAGACAAACTACAAAAATAGTTCACTCCCGGCAGTCCCCAGCTGTATTTATCCTCAGAAGTTGCCCAATGACCCCAACAGCTCTACAGCAAGACGAGGCCTGGCTGATGCTTCATCCCAAAGCATCCCAAAGTATAGAACTGCAGTCACTTCTGGGGTGAAGCACAGTACGTTTTCAACCACATGCAGCAGCATTACAGCAAAACTTCGGAGCTGGGAGAAAGTCACAGAAGGGTTTTATGCTAAGAGAACACAGCTGCTCACGTTGGAGCCATTGGAAAGGCCTCCTCCCATCACAAGCACCGCAGAAGTGGCTGTGGACCCTCTTCAGAGCCAGGCAGCACCCAGAAGGAAGGAAACGCCGCGTGGGCTCTGCTGCTGTTTCCCTCCAGCACCGTGTCACACCAGGACACAGTGTCCTAGTTTTCTGTTTCAGCCGCTTATGTGGAATGAAGGAATTTGTGGAACGAGCACACAGGTAGACGCAGGCACGTCACACGGCTCACGCAGAGAGGGGCAATGTTCTCTGAGCAATTTTCTGCTCATGCCAGGGATCTGAGCCCCCTCTGGCTCCTGCATGGCACGCGGTGCCCTCCTCGGGTTGTGTGAGGCCCAGACAAGGCATGCTTGGATGGTTTGGAAGGAGTCAGCTTGTCACAAAGTGCCAGCCCTCAGCTGGATCCCAGGCACCAAAGTGACTGCACCGAACCTATGGGTCATCGCAGTGAACTAAAAAGCAGAACAAATGGAGGCACTAATTGATGCCTTTACCCTGAGAAGGAGGGGAAGTTAGGCCAGATGGAGAGGGGAGGGAGTGCTGTGCTGAGCAGTGGCCAAAGCCACGGCCAAGTTCAGGGTGCCCCTGTTGGGATAGATCTCATGCACCCCGTCCCTTCCCACTTTCCTAAGGTCATTTCCATCTGGAATTTGTTTCTGCAATACTCCAGGCAGACATAGCATCCTGCTAGCTCCTTGCAGTGCCTCTTAGGAAGCATGTCACCCGGTGACTGAGGAGGGATGCGTTGGTTTGAGTCATACACAGCCTTTCAGAAGCAGAGACAGCAATTCTGGGCCTTTTCACTTGTAAAGGGCAACTTTTGTTGCTTTCCAACGAGATGACAGTGGCTGACAACACTGGAACATGTGAACAACCCACTGAATGACATCTGGCTGATGAGAATGGCTTGGCTGACAGCAGGGTAGGGGGGGAGATCTGACCCCAACCAGTAAGTGAGCACCCACCAGCAGCAAGGAACCCACAGGTCAGAGCACAGATGCTTTGGGAGTGAAGGAAAGCCACAGGCACCAGCAAAGCACAACAAGGAGTTCATTCACTGCTTCCATCAGAAGGCAGATGTTTGGCCACTTCTTGGAAACTGGGGCCTCATGCAGCACGTGCAGAGGTTACTTGGGAAGAGAAATGTCACAGCCAAGAGTCCCCTCTTCTCTGTCCTTTCCCTGAGGGCATCACAGTAAGGGGACCTTGATGCCAGCATGCATCTGCCTTACCAGTGCTGTTTTAATCACACATTACAGCACCAGCTCCAGCCAACTGGGGCACACCACGGGATCTCCAAGTCCATGCGGAGCCCATGGAGGGCACAGAATTGATGGGAGATGGCTCCTCTGTACCCTTCTCCTTGCAGCTGTTCCGTGGGACCCGACCCCGTGCAGCAGCCTGGCTCTCAGAGCTGCAGCTGGGCCAGCTTTGTTTACGAGCTCACAAAACGACACGGAGTTCAACCAACTCCTCGCTTTTGCCTCGCCTCTGCGATCTGCAGTGCTTTATATGCTTAGGAACAAGTGAGCTCATTTGCAGAGTTCCAGGAGCGGGTCAAAGAGCAACCTGATACAGAGGTGGAAAATAAGCAGGAGGGCTGGCTGCCAGCAGCGTAGTCCAGAGCTGAAGCTCTTGGGCCTGACCTGAGCATGCCAGCCTGCTCACCATCTGAATTTAGGGCACCTCTGATCCAGCCGTTTCACCTTTTCCTTTTTAGGAGAAGTTCTACACATCATCTGTCCGACAGCTCACAGCTGGGAGCAGCTGTCTCACAGACCCATGGCAGTGAAGGGGTAAAATAAGAAAAACAGCAAAAAA
>PPHD01007545.1:0-22937 GCA_002909625.1 Bambusicola thoracicus
GGTCTCCTGGATTTACATCTGATTCATTCTGCTTCACTGCATGCCAAACAGATGGCATTTCTCAGTCAATGAAAAAAAATGAAAGAAGAGAAATTCCAGTTTTCCAAAGGGACAGCACAGCCTTCAAGGCACTGCTGAATTCTGCTGTCTGAAGAACGAGTGATTTAAAACACAGCATTTTCCTTTGATGCTTACCAGCTTAGACGTCACATTAATCAAAGCTTTGTGAATGGTTGATGTGAGACCATATGTACTTTTACTTAAAAGCAGAGAAATCAAGGACATTTAACAGCTCCTTGTTTGGTCTCTTTAAACTTCAAAAGGGATAAACTATTTATGGAGTGCCACCGAGTGCAGCGTCTGGCCTAAATCTATACTTATTTGAATACTTTCCTTTGGAAAATAAATGTGCCTATGTATTGTCTTATGTGCAGGTACAGCTTATGCCTCTAAGAGTCATTGGTCGGAGTGGCCTCCTTTGCAGCCATGAGCTCCTTCCACATCTTCATTCACCTTACCAAGACTGTGAGAGAAGTATCAAAAAAGCTCAAGTAATCTGAAGCAAGAAAATTGCATCTGCCAGTCCCTTGGGTGAGAGAATTCTCATTACATACGTGGAACACAACTTGCCAAGCAACTCCTATGGTCAGCCTGAGCTCAGGTGCTGCTTTACCTGTAGTTTGCAGGCAAGAAAAGACATCTGAACAGCATACCCATATAATACAAGGGAATGTTCAGGCTAACAAAATGCCGATCTTGGTTCCTCCTGAGCTTCTTTAACGTAGGTAGCCGTAAGAATGGAGCTAACATCTTTTTAAACAAAAGAAGTGTTAAAATGCATTTGCTAGTAAGCGATAGTTTCCCACCAACCCAAATGGATGTCCTGTGTCTAATGAGGAAACTGGAATTGAGATGTTTTGGCAAATGGCAGCTTAAGGAAGCAAGGTCCCAAAATGGTTCTGCAGGAAGCTACAAGTTTCTGACAGGTGCTGTTCTGAGAAGGAGCACTGGTTCACCCAGCTATGCAAACCTACAGTAATTTATATTCTGTAACCAACCAGTGTGGTTCTTGCACTGCTTTCTTTAACTGACAATGTCCACTGTGTCCCAATCTAGGCTATTCTCTCTGCCCTTCCAGATATTGGCCATCTGCTGTTCTCTTTCTCTTCCATCTCCAAGAAGACTATTTTTCATTGCTACAGGCTTTTTTCCCCAGCTGCTGGAGCTGAATTAAAAATCAGAATAAAAATGCCAAGCCTTATAAAATGTGCAACCTTTCTTTCTATTAAAAAAAAATATATATTCTTGCAGTAGAAAAGTAAATTGAAGAGACAAAAAATACTCATTTGTACAAGGGTAGTATGTCTAGTAATCCGATACCCTGAACGGAAACACTTGTGAAGTAGCAGCATCATTACTTTCATGAGGAAAAGATGAGTCTGTTTCATGAGGATTATTCGAGAAAGAGGGGAAAAATGAGGTGAAACCAACTAGAACAGTTTATCTGTTTAAAATGAAGTAACTCAGAATGTCAGTGTATTTTTCAGCAACCAGAACAGAACTATTAATTAAAAAAAAAAGAAGAAGAAGAAAAGGAAAGAGTAAAAAATCAAATGTGAGAGAACCAAACGAGTTTAAAATGTCAGGAAAAGTCATTTTTGAAGGAGACTGGGAAAACAGAGGTATTAAAGAAGCTTCACATAGTGCTGCTAGAAGTGAGTAAAGGAAACAGATTCCTGCTACAAAAAAGAATAACTATATTGTTTCTTTTAATGAGGCCTTCTGGAACTATATTGATAACTGAGAAGGCTGTTAAGCACAAACGGTAGCTGCCTGAATGGTATCACCTTTGGGGCAGGACCCCAAAGTTTACTGCTGTCTTTGAAAGAGAGAGAGCAATAGAAAGTTGCTATTGTGTGTGACCATCATAGAATCAAAATGCAACACAGAGGTGTACAGACATGGGAAGACAGCAAAGAACTTGAAAATATAATCAAAGATACCAGAGGTACATATACCAAGCCTACACAAAATCACCAGGGTCAACCAGTGATTAGTAAATGAATGCAACCTTTGGAGATGGCTAAAACCAGCTTCAGGCATAGCAAAGAAACCAAGTAGCATGTTTATAAAAGATGCAAATCACCCTGATGGACTTAATGGTTAGCAGCATGAATCCATGGAAAACTTCAGTTTTTGGGAGAAATCCATGGGTCTCTAGAAATAGTCTCATCAAGCATATAGATTTTGGGATTCCACTGTAAGCAGGGAAGCTCAGAGCATTTTCTGTAGGCTTATCTAAGATGAACAGCAGACATTCTGGTCATCTCACAGGCATGCTAGAAAAGTACTGGTAGATCCTCCAACAATTTCTTAGGAGGTATCCCTTAGTCTTAGAGCCAAACATGACGAATAGGAGACCGTCTGGACTGCAAAGGGCTTCTTAAGGTTTGTATCTATCACTCACAAATACGAAAGGATATGCAAAGGGTATGGAGTCATGGGACATGTTCTGAACACTAGAAATTGTGTAAGGTTTTCTAGGATCACACACCTGTCTGTTGACATACAGTAGAATGTTTAAAGACTTGACAAGTCTCACTTTCGCATGTGCTGTCTTTTCCAATAGCCTCTTCTTCCTACATCCAGGATAATAGCTATTATCAGGGTCCTCAGAGATGAATGTTCGCCTTATCTTATTCAGAGTCACTTCTGAAGGACCATTTAGATCACTGCTAAAGCTAGTCAGAATTTTACCCACGCAGTTTGAGACAAAATGCTGGTATTTGCTGTTTCTTTTAAGAAGCAGCAGCAAGACACAGGAGACTTCTGTAGTCTGCTCCTGGGAACACCTAAGGTAGCAGCTGCTATTCTTTCTGCATGAAGGGCTCTGGAAAATCAAGCTCTTCCGACCTATCCAGACAGCTGAAGCTACCTTTTAAATAACTAGTCTATGTGCATTCTAAATGTGCTCTATGAGTAATCTGATAATACTATAAAGTCTTATTCCACTTCAACTGCACAGGTGTCATGGGACTAGGAATGGGTATCATGATCCAAGACTTCAGAAGGTAACCACTAGCAACACATATGCAAAGCAAGGTTATATAATACGTCCCCACACAACCCTCCCCCAGCACTAACCTCTTCACAAAAACAGAAGATGCATGGGCAGGGGAAAGGGCAACAGAGACCATCTCAGGAGTGACAGAGTTTGTTTGGGATCTTGGTCAGTGCTGGTTTGTAGAAAGGGAACTGAGCATTCAACTCACGTAGAGAAAACTCAGCAACAGTGCTTTCCCTGAGATGTCTGGGTAAGAGTCACCTCTGAGCCCAAGTCCTTGCTGCTATACTGTACAACCACTGGTCTACATTACCATGAGTCATGGCTTCCAGAGGGGTCTGAACTCAGGCAGAGAGAGCTATCATCTGCTGCCTGTGTAGATCCCAAGTCATCTTCTGACCCTGCAATCCTGCAATGCTTTCACCCTGAGTGATATTTAAATGCTCTCTTTAAGGATAGCTCCAGTTAATTTGCTTTTTCCTTCTTTATCTTTTTCCTTCACTAGTTCATCAGTGAGGTGAGGTATTATGCCTAAGATCAGTAAAAAATGAAAAGCAGATTCGTATAGGATATTCACGAGGATAATGAATCCATAGCAAAAAAGATAGGAGAGCAGACCTGTATTTGCAGGCCACGCATTAATTTTCATTTCCAGAAATAATCACTAATATTACTATTAAATAATATGTCATTATTGGAAATCCCACCCACAAGCCTTCTTTTGAGTTTTAAATCACTTGAAATGTAGCCTCCCGTCATCTATCCTGACCTCCTAACAGCCGCTTGTCTACCTGCAGATAACTTCCATAAAGTCTGGTCAATGCAAGTGATATGTCATTCAGGAAGGTGCTAGGAGACAGAAAAAGGAGCAGGAGTCAAGTAACAAATTTAGTGCAAATTCACAGTGTGTGCAAAATAATGACTCCTCCAGGCACAGGTGCTACCACAACATGCAGCCTGCAGACTGTGGGATGGATATGACTGCGTAAGTCATAAAGCACGACCCTGCTTTCCTTCCTCACTAGTGTGTAGCCAGTGTCTGATCATTTTGTGTGGGAAGCACCCTTATTAAAAACAGGTCTGCAGAGACAGCACGGTTGCTCCAGGCTGGACTGCAGCATTGAGGTGGTGAGGCAGTGAATACAGCTGCTATGGCTTCATGCTGTGGCTGCAAAGCTGCTGGGTGCTGCATGTGCATCTCTGCTGCCCAGAGGATTTACTCTTCACCCGTCTAGCTGGCTTAACTGAATTTCTTGAAAATACAGCCAGAGTCAGCATGGACTAAGGACTCTGTTAGTATTAAAAGGCCATGGCTATTTTCCTCTTGTTTGTGAGGTCAGTGGGGAATCTATGTGAATGATGCAGCTGTTGGCACGACAGGCTCTGTGGTTTGCTATCAGCCAAGCACGCACACTGAGCTGTGTCCCAGTACCATATTCTCTTGCCAGGACTTGGTGATCTCCTGAGGTTCCTTCCAGCCCACATGATTGACAATAGGACTGGATGATCTTAGCGATCTTCTCCAACTATAATGACTCTATGATTCTGTGATTCAGTGTGACTAAAGGTAGTATTTGCCTACTTGTCTGCATGGAGGCATTTGCAGTTTTCATTTTTTAGTTCTGCTGCTTCTGCTTTTTGCATTCTGAGCAGAAACTCTGGATGCAGTGTTCCTATCTCTCAGGTCTCACTGCAGGATTGCCTGGAGAAACAACGAAGGTGCAGGGCTCTGCTGCTTCTCCTTGTCTGTGCTCTGTCCCTGCCTCCTGCCTGCAAACGGAATAGTCCCTCTCAGTGGATGTCCCCTCTAGTCACATCATGATTCCTTTTCCTGTCATTGGAGATGGTATATGGTGCACCCTTGCTTTTTGTGATTCTGAGTAGTGCTTTCGTAGAATTATAGAACAGTTTGTGTTGGAAGGGGCCTTTAAGATCAAAAAGCAACCCCCCAGCTGCAGGTAGGGACACCTCCCTCTAGACAAGGTTTCTCAAAGTCCCATTCAGCCTGGCCTTGAATGCTTCCATGGAGGGGACATCCACAACCCCTCTGGGCAACTGTTACAGTGTCTCACCCCCCTCACAGTAAAGAATTTCTTCCTAATATCTAGTCTAAGAATTACTGATATGAGTATCTCTGTTTCCTCATTTCTGGATGTGTGTGCTATGACAGCTCACTGCTCTCCAGCCCATCTGCTCATGTACCACTGGTATATGACCAACCCAACACCCTGCCCCTGCTCCACAGGAGAAGCAGCAGAAGGTTCACCCCACTACCTGCAAGTTCTGCTCCAGCTTGCTGCTGCTCCATGGGGTTGGGGTGGGAGCTTCATGCATGGCTTCCCTCTGGATGGAGATCTACAGTAGTGACAGCACAGGCACTTTGCTTCTTTCTAGTTGGCAGGAAAATGCTAAATGGGAGGTGGGGGATGAAGGGGGCATAATGACCTTAGCAGAAAGCAGGATGTGAGATTTCAGCCTCAGTCTGAAGAACCATTAGCAAAAGCTTAGCACAGTAACAGACCCAAATTTTGTCAGAATATTACTATCATCTGCTAACAATATTCATATGACGCACCGTGTGTTCCAAAATTTAGTCTAAAATGAAGATGGAGGGATAGAGTGCATGAGGCAGAAAACCACCCCAGAGACAACGTGATGCATCCTAGCCTGACTTGGTCAGTCATCTGCAGCTACTGCAGAGAACTGGAGAGAGGAGAACAGTACTTTCACATAGGTGATGAGGTAAAATAGAAGAAAATTCCAAGTCTGGTCTTTGTGGCTTTTTTTTTCCCCACGCTGTGGGTGCAGAAGCATTTGTAGCCTATCAAAACCAACAGTACAGCAGATAGAAGACAAAACGTATTTTGCTGGACATTTTAAAAATATTTAGGAAATACTGTAACCCTAGAACGAGCCTGGTATTTGAGCAGGACCAATTTTTTCCTCATCATGTTGGAACAAATGGGATTGACAAGCATACAGCCAAACTGAGATGGGATGAGCAGTAGCAAGAGTCTGAGATTACTGAAAATGATATGCTTAGAGACAAAATGGTGTTCCATGTGACTGACAAAAGCCTGGGAGAGAGGTTATTAGGGAAGGAGGATTTGTGCTTGCAAAAAAAAGCAATAGACATATGCCAGGTCTTGGAAGCCACACAATGCTAAAAATGATAATGTCTGGGCAAAGAATTGAGAAGCCTGTACAAACTGTCAAAGTAGCATAGAAAGTAGCAGATCTAGAGCTCAGCCACAGGAGAGCATGAACAAGACATGGAAATCAGCAACAGAGACAAGAGAATCTTTTGCGCTCCTGAAAGTGTCCCTGCACGGACACCACAACAGTGCCAAAAATCGCAAGGACCCAACATCTGTGTCAATGCCACAGGAGCCAAAAGCGGAGGTGAGATGCGTTAGGTAGACTTTTCAAAACTAGAAGCTTTTTCTGGTGCTGGGGTTGACAGCGGTATCTGCTTTTGTAAAAAGAACCAAAGAGATAACAAGTGTGGCTCTCTTGCTAGTTTGTCCTGGCATGAGAAAACAGACACCCATATCACTAATTCTTGCAGAAAGTCATTGCCCAAAATCACACACACACACAAATAATAATAAAGAAATTGACCGTACCATGTATCAAACTGCAATCATAGGAAAAGTAAAAGGCATCAGGATGAGACTAGAGGGAACAAAAATTGTTGTATCTGTAATGGGCCAGAATAACTGAAACATTCATGTACGAGCATTACTGTTTTATGAATCCTGCATGTTGTGCAAATATCCATATGTAACTCCTCTAGAAGCTGGTAGAGCTGGGACACAGTGTACACAGCTGCTGGGATACCGGGTACCAAGATTGTTCTTCCAGTCCTTTGACAATGACTCCTACTTACACTTCTATTCTCACATAGATGGAATTGGCCCTCTTTGGGAGCTAATCACTGTGATGGCTGGTGGTGACAAATCCCCCTCAGGAGCCATGAGACCACCCTTCACAGTTCTGCACAGGCACAGAAGACCAAATTCGGAAAGAGAGAATGAAAACCTCCAAGTGACATCAAGCCACTGAAAATATGGGTGACACAATGCCGGGGATCCACCTAAGGAAATGCAATTTCTCTTGGGATAAGCTATGCTGAGCCACGCTCCGAAGTCTGGCTCTTCTTATCTGGTTAAAATCAATAGCCTTTGAATTAGCAGTTTTCTCTGAGCAGTTAGGATGTTATCGGAAAGCTGCAGGGGCCTGTCAGTGGTTGACTACAAACTTCTGCATTTGCAGAGGCATAGGCAGGACTCTTGCTGCAGTGGGACAGTGCAAGTGTACGGCCCATGGCTTCTGCCAGCTTTCAGACAAGAGCCATGGCCTGCATTGCCCTGCTCCTGCTTACTGATAGGTGCACTGGAACAGGCCAACCCAAGCCTTGTCTTGTGCCCAACTCAGGTTTATTTACCTAGGTGATGTAGGAAGGGGCAGCTCTTGAATCCATTCTCCAAGTCCCACCAGATGTCTTGCCATCCCCCTCAGTCTGCCCGCTTTAGAGCCTAAACTCTCCGTTAAATTCTCATCCTTTTGCACTGCAGCCAATCAGCAGCCTGGAAGTGAAACCAGCTGTAGAAACACAGGCTCTGGTAGCAAAGCACAAAGCATAGATCTGCAAACACACAGGTACGTAAGCCTGAGAATCAGGTGTATTCTCAAAACAACATCTCTAATGAATGGATTTTCACAGGATTAAAACATAATCAGCCCTACACCTTCCTCAGGTGAGCAGTGGGACTTTCACACATATGCTCTCTGAACAGAATTATCATTTTAGGGAGGATTTTTCCATTCTTATTGCTAATTGTTCCTAATTTACATCTGATGCTTGCCCCCCAGATTTCTTGGATTTGTCTGCCACATCTGTACCATTGCACAAAAGTGGTACAGAAAGCTACAGTCTGAACTGTTCCAGATGGGTGTTATTTAGATGCATTTAAGATTTTGTACATCAGACTGAGCAAGTACAATTTAGCCTGGAGAGTGCTATGTTTAGCAAATCTACTGCACATTGTTATTAAGGAGCAAAATTAAATCTAAAATAGAAGCCTCAACACCCTACTTTTATATATAGCTACCACAATATTTTCAAAAGAGCTGTTCACAATGAAACTGGGACCAGGCAATGAGGAATTATTTGTAGTACACAAGGGCAGATGACAGACATCTAGTTTAACCCCCACCACAACACTAGAGAAGCTTTCCCAACCAGCATCCCCACTCTCAGCCTGCAGCGCACAGCATCTTCTGGAAGCTCAAAGTTCCAGCTGAGAAAGAAGTCATCTTTCTGCCATAAGATCGTGTGAAGGTGGAGAATCCCTGCGAGCTGCTGATCTGCTTCCCCAGGCAGAGAGGCAGACACCAGCAAACAAACTTCCTCTGAGAGGTCCTACCTCTGCCCTCAGGAAGCATTTTGGCACCGTTTTCCCTACAGGGACCTTTCCCAGCCTGGTGGTACCACCCTGGATGTCCCAGTGTGAGGAACTTCCGTGGTGCTGGCTGTGCTCTGCCAGCCCGCCAGGGCCAGATCTTGCTCTAGGTCTGGATAGTCTCACAGGTCCTTCTGGGGCTCAGCAGCTCCTGGGTGAAATGGATGTGTAAAATCATGTCTGAGATGGGCACCCACAGCCTGGCTCATTTAAGATCAGCAGGCTCCTTCAGAAAGCCAGGGTGGCGAGGCAGCATTCTGTTCCTCTAAGTACGTGGCCTAAGTGCGAAAAGAAAGTTCATCTGCTTTTGTAGTTGATCAGTCCTTGAGGTGCCTTTCACTAAAACAGTAATGATCTTCACTTCCTACCAGCTCTTCTATTGGCAGTTGACCTGTCATGAAATTAATTTTCTTCCCTTGTTCTATGTCACAGTGTCCCTCGTGGTAGTCACAAGTAAATTATGCGATTTCATCAGCATTGGAAACACGCCTGTCTTGCACATGTATTCAGCAAAGAGGTAAAAGTGATAATACCATCTCTTTAATATGACCTTGGCTTCCTATAAACTATTACATCTTTATTTTCTGCACTGTTTCAGAAGAACAAACCTATTTTATTGATACATCTATTGATACATATTTAGCAAGCATTGATCAATATATGGCATCTTGAAAAAATCCATTCTCAAAAGCTTTTAGCCTCTGAACTCGTCTCTTGTTTGCCAGTCTGTATAATCAATATGTATTTTTGCTAGGAAACAGGAAAGTATTGACTTGCTCGCAAGCGTATGAAGTAACTCAAGCAATTACTATTAAATATCATTTAGTAATTGTAGCAGGAGCCTTTCTGCTGCAAGGCAGCCCGCGTCAAAGTTTGGCAAGATGAGTTAGAAAAGAAAAAGAAATCAAAGGTAAAGAGTTTGTGTAATATTGTATAACTCGTTTTATTCCTGTCAGAATACTAGCATATGGCTCACACAGTAAGGATAATTCTCAAAAGTCAGAAACCAAAACAGCAGAACCTGATTCCCCAGAATTGATGCTAAGCACAGAAAAAAAGCAGAGAAAATTAGAACCACGAAAAGTGCAGATATATTTCAGAGAAACTGCTACATCAAAAATTTAAGAATAAAAATGTTCCTTTGAGGGCTGTACCCTGCATCTACACTGAGAAGAACTTAAGCCTATATATAACGGCATCTCCTGGGAAGTTTCACAATAACTGTAAATCCTCTTCTGTAAACCTAATGGGTTGACTGCCATGAATTTACTGCAAACTCCAGAGACACTGTGCTGCTTGGCAATGTATCTAGAACATCCCTCATGTAAACGCAATACGAAAGGACCAGTCCTGCACCAGGTTTGCTCTTGGCTGGAAGACGCTGTGGAGTCAGCAGCTGAGGATGCTGCTCATGTCTTAGAACACAGTGTTTGTCATCCTGCATACTGAACTGCTGTGAGGGTGTGATGGTACTTGAATGATGCCCCCTCCGACAGATTGCCTGCAGCCCTGAAGTCAGCTCTGTATCCACCAGTGCAGCCTGCAAAGAAAGCCTGGTCTAACACAAGCTGAAGTGAAGACCTGGGATGACAAACACACTTCACTCAGCTCACTGTGTTTCATCGATCTCCCTCTCCGAGACAAACAGAAATCTACCATCTCATGAGCAGGAGATTAATTAAAAACTGTTGTGCACTGCTGTTTCACCTGATGAAGCCTGTGTTTGCCCATTCCAGACAGGCTTCTTTCCAGTCAGTAAAGGCCTCACCAAGCATAAGCTTGCTGAGCTTGGGCCCTGGCTTCCTCCAGGCTCCTGCTCTGTGCTCTGGCCCATGGCACTGCCCTTGTACTGCCCTGGCACCACGTAGCTCCCTGCCAAGGGAGCAAAAGAAGTCAGCAGTGCTGTCAGCAACCTGGTCATGGATTTGCAATAACCTATTCAGCCTTTTTTGTAATTATTTGCCTGACAACTGGAGCTGAAGGATTCTCTTTGTTAAGGGAAGGGAAGGGGAAAGAGGAAAGGAAGAGAGAAAGAAAGAAAAAAAGAAAGAAATATACTCCAGCACAACAGGGTGATATTCTAATGATATGAAATGGATGTGTCAAAAAATAGAATACACCCACTGAAAATGAATATCTTTTAAAGAAACAAATGTTCTCAGCAGAAGATGAAAGGCTGCATGGAGTAACACATGGGAAGGCAAATAAATGAGTAATGGTTTCAGGGAAGGCAATCACTCCGGCATGAAGAGCGTTTCCAGTACTCTGTGCTTTAGTCACGCTACTCTTCAGCACAGACCATATGTATTGTGAACACTTGGATTTGCTCTAGGCCTTGCACTGATCTTGGGAAACCAAGTCATTGTAGCCAGGAGAAAGCACCTGGTCATACAGACTCAGTATCACAGCACTTCTGTAGATATCTTCCACACCCAGATACCCAAAATACCTCACAAAATTAGACAAATAACTGAGCAACAGTTAGGTCTGTGCCTCAGAAAGCGTAAGATAATTTCTGATGTAGACAGGTAGCACTGACACACTGGAAGACCCTAAACCACATCAGTAGAAACTGCGTGTGGAAAGGATCCAAAAAAGTTTTAGGACTCACCGTAGACAAAATTACATATAAGCCCCCAGAGCAGTGTGATATTAAACAAGTAATTGAGTCTCCAGTTATGTGAAAGAGTGAGGTCATCTTAGCTCTCAGTGCAGGTCTAATGAGTTCAATATCAGAATCCTGTAAATTGTTCACATGCCTATACTTTCAAAGGGATGTTAAAAATATATTGGCGTATACTTTTAAAGGGGTGCTAAAAATAAATTGAAGGCACTGTCATGAGACAAGAAACTGAGGTTTGAAGGCAGCCTTGCTGTGTAAGAGATTCAAGGAGCTTGAGCTGTTTATCACAAAAAAATAAAAGCAAGAAGATAGAATGTCTTGATTACAGAGTATAAGCAGATTGACACAGAAGATCGCAAGTTTTTCAAGGTATTTTTAATCTGGATAGGAAAGACATACATAAACTCACTGGCTGGGAGTTAATGCCAGACAAATTAGAAACAGAGATCAATTTGGAACAGCAAGGATGATTAACCATTAGGACAAGACATTCCTGAAAGTAGTAGATTCCTATACTTTCTGCCTTCTAATTCAGAAAATGTATTTTTCTTGGGTGGTGGGGGAGGGGGAGGGAGGGGATGCTTGTTCCACAAGGTCATGGTTCTAATACAGCAGTAACAGATGAAAGCATATCATCTCTACTTGCAGCAGATTGGGCTGGATGTTTCACTTGGCCTTCATCTCTGGAATGAATTGCAAAATACCTGATCTGATTGTGATAGTGAGTGGAGTTTTGAAGGCAAGGATCAGACTTGCAAGATAAGTTTTATCTCAAAAGGAACTTAAAGGCCACTAACAATAATCCTGCACATTAAAAGCATATGTCCAAATTCAAAATAACCCTTTTATTATTATTAATATTTCTGAAAAAATACAATTGGATCAAGTTGAATATCCTGTTGGAAGGCAATGTTAGGTGGAGTGGATATTGTTTCTCAGGCCTTCCTCCAGCAATCTGCTGTGCCAGGAGCATTATTCTTAGCGTTTGTCTGAACAGCAGAGTAATTGCAACCAAAAATGTGTGTCTTCTAGATAGAATCAACAAATGTCAGTGTACAGAACCTTCTGAAAAGAGGCACAGGAAGCCTTCTCTATTTATAGCTATGTAGGGAACTTATGTTTCTACTAGCTACCCATTAGACATAAAACAATTTGTACAAAGATTGATAAGAAATTAAGTCAAACCATATTTATATTTTTTTGCATCTAAACGAACACTGTCTCTGACTGCCTGAAAACATTGTGTACTACATTTTATTTCCAAAATTATCCAGCTTGAAGTTCACATCAGCCAACTATTTCCTAAATTCAAACTGTTTTTCTGTCAAGAAGCAAGACAAACTGAGCAGTTATACCAGGTACAGGGAGAGGTTTTTAATTGCGGCAAACACGAACCATATAAGCAGGTGATTTGCTTAGCCTTCAGAAGGCATCTAGAGTGGCAGTACAGAACAGCTTGCCCCCTAGCTACCCTAGGTTCTAGAGAAAACATATGTCTGGGGGAAATCCCTGAAATATTTAGATTGCGTGGCCTTACCAACAGCACATGTATGTTATGCATGCACAAAGGGCAGTTACACCTGCTCTCACAGCCTACTAAGACTGTCCCCAAACTGCAGTAATAGGGCAGGCTCTGACTGCACAGAAATCACCACTTGTTCCTTGCAACATTAATTTCTAGCCACATTACACCACTGACGTTTTCCTGTTTGCAATGTGAGGTGTCCTGCGTTTGGTGATCCCACATCACAGCCTTCAAATTTGCTTGCAGTGTTTTCAGTTTAGCACACTGCATCCGTGCAAGAGTCACGTGCAAGAGTATCTTCTCTGCCACTCTGAGACTTGCTATAACTGATCACCTGAGCGCAAAATTGGGAGGAAACTTTTTGTTCCTGAGCAGTGCTGCTTGGTTAGTCTGGCTGGGCAACAGTAACTTCATTTCTGGTAATCCAGTGTTCATGTTTCTGTGGAAACAGGAACCAGCAGATAGCACTCTCCTAGCACTGGTTTGCTCCAGTCTCCATGGAAACAGTCGTTGCATGGGTGAAAAAAAGGGTAATGACTGCACAGTAATGACTTACTGGAAGCTTCTCTCTGCCTTAATTTTACTCCTGTGGTCCACAGAAGTAAAGTTGTCACATATGATAATCTCTCTGAGATCCTTTTTGTTATGAAGATCAGGGTCAGAAATCATGGACTTTAGCTCCTAAGCTCAGGCAGTCCAGCACCAGAATCCTGAGGGAGATCTGAGACACTAAGGGTGGTTTTGCATTGTGTGGAAGAAGGTGGGTAAAAAATGCTCCCAGCACCCTGCACAGACAGGCTTGTTACCTCTCAGCACAACCCACCCCATAGTCCCAGGCTACCAGACCACTGAAAACAGTTTCCACTGGGAAACCGTCAGTTACCTGCATGCCCGTTGAGACAGCCCTGTTGCATCAGGTGCCTTGGCAGATGGAGGTGTCCCCCACATTGCAACATCAAGGCACACATATCACTTTATCATTCTTTGCAGCCTTCCAAGGTTTCTCCCCAGAGCAAACCACCATTTTTGCCCTCTTTTGATTTTTCATCTCTTAGAGAAATGCAGCAGTCCCACAATATTGCTCCCACTCAACCAGTCCCACACAACCATCTCACTTTCTGTGATATGACCGCCAGAGCAACACCATCACCAGAAGACAATGGAGATCCATATCTTGAAAATCAGCTGACGATTTTCCCACAATCCACATGTGACTTTAGCTTTTCAGTTATTTCTGCCTTTTCCTCTGAGCATATTCACTGAGACCTTCTTCTTCATTTGCTATTGCCCATCCCTTTTTCTTTGCTCGCTGTCACTAGCACTTCTCCCCGCGTATATTTTTGCAAGTTAAACCACACAGACACCTTTCTTTTCTCAGCAACTACCATTGAGAATTTCTGGTTATTGTTTCTCCTCAACTTGCCTTCTGCAGACATCCTCACCTCCCACTTCCTTCTGGCAAAAAAGACAGAGAGATCCTATCAAGTAGTGCACAGTGCAAAGCGTTACTCCATGCTTTACCTCACCAAACAAATGGATGCATGCAACTGTGTCCTTTGAGAAGTCAAAGCCCATCCAGTTACAATCGTTGTGTGTATGTTACCACTGCGTTATCTTTTATTCAAAACATCCTTGTGTAAAAAGGTTTGGAAATGGTGCTGTTGTCTACATAAGGGAACAGTCAAGATGCAAGGAAACAGAGAAGACTGGCAGTCTGGTGAGGTGTCTGAAGCCTGGCAGACATGAGACTTTGTGCCCATGTAGGCATAGCAGTACACCGAGCCTGATTAAACCCTGGACAGTTGAGTACCTGCTTTATGTCCTTAATTCTTCACCATGACCTGTGAAGGTCCTTTCCAGGAAACATGCTGTCTAAAGCACCCCTCTACACCAGCTTTCCTCTTGCTTTCCAGGCAGCGGATTAGGAATGGTTCTGACATAGCTGGTGTAGCTGCAGGTGGGACATTGGTGTTAGGCCTGCCACTTGCCTTGGTGTCTATTTCAGACCAACAGTCTTCTGAAATGCTCCTTTGCCAACTCTTGCCACACAGTCATTTGGTGAGACATTCCCTTGTGCTGGTGCATACCCTTGCCTCTTCAGTGCAAAGACTTTTTGTGATCAAATTGACTACCTGAGAGTACTCAGGTGTCTGTTTCTTGTCTCCACAACAATCACGTGAACAAGGCTTCTTCTGTGCATGCAATCAAGATAAATAAAACTCACTGCTAATAATCACCTGGCCATAAATACGTGTCAGGAAATAATTGAGCCATTTACATGGAGAGCTCAAAATGCCTTTGGAGTCTCGAGCTAGCAAAATGAAAGGTCCTGACATTCATACTACTTTCTAATTGTTCTGTGACTGTAAGAGAATCAGATCTAGCTCTTTTTAAATTGAGTTTAGGGACTCAAGGTGGGAAGCTATCATTCAGTGGCTGTGAAACTCTGGTAATTGTCCATGTTATTGTTATTATTATTATACCAGCTACAGCCTCGAAACTAAATAGTGTCACATACTCCCACCTCTTCTTAAAACCCAAGACTTTAGCACTGTATGCACAAAATGGCTTCTTCACAAGAGAAATCACAATCTAATTAGAAATACTGGGACAAAAATGAGACAATATTGGTGCTAAACATTTGGTAGGGGAGAAAATGAAAACAAGTGCAACAATCAAATTGCTTGTCAGAAGTATAATCTTTCAGGGGAAATCTGTATTTTTTTCTCTGGTTAAAAACCTATGCTTGTAGTTCTAGAAAGGAAAGCCAGGGCACGGGGGGGTCAAGAGTAGCTTTAAGTAAACAATCATAATTAAATGCTGAAATATTGATTTTCTTTCCTTTTGGCAGACCACATGGCCCACCTGTCTCACTCAGTCTGTCATAAAAGCAAACCAGAAAAATTCCAAGTCCAAAAGATGAATAGACACAGTCCCGTAAAAAACAATGACCCTTGAAATACATCACAGGCCTTTCGGGTTGTTCTGGTGAATCTTTCTGTGACTATCACTATTGTTTCAGACAAAACAACTGTCCCTTATTTCTAGGAGACATACAGAGTTACAAAGAACCCATCCAAGAAAACATTTATTTTGCCACTCAGTATTATGATTGTTAAAACATCCAGTACAACTTCAGCAAAAGGAATCCTGCAATATCCAAATCAACCTTGATTTAAAATCAAGATCAAATTAGGTCAAGACATAATAAACGCTTTTACTGAACAGCTGGGAAAGGTAAAATGAGAGTGGTAACAAGAACAACAAAAAGGTGAGTACTCAGGCTCAAAGGCACTGTGAGCAATTGCCCAGACAAAGCGTTTTGTTTTTATAACCTAAATGTATCAGAAATATGGAGAACTTCAAAAATCCATTAAGTAGCCTCCAGGTTAGCTGTTATATCTGATATTGCAACAGAGTTAAAGTCGATTGGGAAGAGAGATCTGCAGGGAGGTAATCTTTACAGGGTAGTAACTCTACACGTTGATGAAATTTCCATTTAATGTACATTCTTTGTACAAATGACAAGTGAACTGTGATAGTAGGAAGGTTTGAACAGCATATGGAAATTTATCTCCAAATCACATGTCACTTCAGAGGTTTGGCAAGTCAATCCACTCTCAAAAGAAAAATCTATGAAAACACAATCTGCATAACACTGGCAAAGTTTCACTTTCTCCTTCATCCTGATTGAGCAAAGATAATGGAAGTTGCTCTAGTGGAAGATTCATATGACCCATGTTCTTTGCTGCGTGTGAGTCTGTGTTCACATCTCACCTTTCTGATTCAGCTGTTCATTGCAGAACAGCTTGGATGCTGTGAGGAGGCTGAGCCACAGAAGTACCTAGACAAGTGCTTCTTCGTTTCCTTTCATGGAGCCTGCAGGGTGATTTTACTGAGGTCCACTCAACAAGAAGAATCGTGCCTGCTTCATCCCCCCCTGGTGGGGGACAGTTAATCCTCTCCAAATACAGGAGGAAGCACAGGCTATCCTGTAGGAGCATGCAAGCTGCTGTGATCCAGATATGGGATGATGCCTGCCTGTAAGACAAAGGAAGAAGTATTCATAAATCCCACCCCTATGAGAATCCAGAAACATTTCCTTCACCAAAGTCACCTTTGTCACAAACTTGCTATTGCCAGCTCCCCAGACCCGCACCCACAAAGTGAAAAGATGCTGTGAAATCATCCTCCTCACTGTGGAATTGAAAGTGGAAAGAAGAGAAGACAAATCACAGTCCTCAGGTCCTCAGCCTACCTTCGGAACTGTCCATGCCTCTGCCAGTGTGTGTAATAATTTCTTTAGGTGCAAAGTCAGCTGCAAATGCTCATGCAAGTAGCTGCAACTCTACATGCCTGGTTGGACATGGATTTTTCTTCCCTTCCACCTACCTTACTATGTAGGAGGAAAAAGAAACCTTCTGCTGTTACCATTTCATCCTCATTTACACCACAGCTTCAAATTTCCCTCCAACTGAAAAAGAAGAAAATTAACAACAATCATCAGCATAAGAAATATCTGTCCTTACATATTATCTACATATTTTTTCTGCCAAGACTTCTATGAGCTGTG
Organism: Bambusicola thoracicus; assembly: GCA_002909625.1. Taxonomy (NCBI): domain Eukaryota; kingdom Metazoa; phylum Chordata; class Aves; order Galliformes; family Phasianidae; genus Bambusicola; species Bambusicola thoracicus. The sequence goes on from PPHD01007545.1 coordinate 17,251, forward strand.
CAACTCTTTGCATGTAAGATTAGGACAATGTTTTTGTAACAGGTGCCACTTTTCTACCTGTTGGAAGCACATTAATCTGAAGAAAGGGCAGGAGTTATAATTACAGTCTGTGGGTAATTTTAATCCTCTATTTCTATGCTTTCAAAGTACAAAATTTCTGTTTATCTGAACATTAAAATTATTGCTTCAAATCTTTGAATTAAGATTTTTCAAACAGAACAAAGGACTTTATATTGCTCCTTGCCATTCCCCTCCCACTGCTGTGAGATCCAGCAGCCCTCTGGCATCCATCAGGCATCCTGCCTTGCCTGGGTTCCCACTACAGAGGGATGCACAGCTCCTGAGAAAGGCATGCTCTATTGCTGTGTCCCCAGGGGTGCTTCCCAGCAGAACTATGCTCCTTTCTGGAAATCTGGGCAACTGGAGGAGTTTTCATATCACTCTTCAGATCACACTTAGCTTATGAGGATGTGAATACCATCTCTCAGTCTTGCCTCTCTGAAAAGGATCCTCTGAGCATGGCTGGTCCATGGCTTGCCTTGCTGCACTCAGTCCTACTTCCAAATCCAACCTTTTTTCTCTTTCTTCTGGGCCTCCAAAACATGCCTCTTCCCTGCAGCATTACTTACACTCCCTCACTTTTCTAGTGTCTCCACAGCCACCTTATGCTCCCCAGGCTTGCAGCTGTTGCCTTTTTGCCTGTGGGTATCTCTTCCATACTGCTGAAAATAGATGCTCCCCTTCAGGGTAAGAGGGAAGAAGAGCAGCTGTGTGGCTAGGCTCCATCTAACACAGAGCTATGGAAGATGGCAGATCTTGAATGAGGACAGATTTGTAAGGCAGCAGCCTTTCATCCTATTCTTCAAGAGGAACTTTACAAAACACACATCCAAATCACAGAGGGTGCTATGAGACTATTCAGATTACAGGGAATGTAGCAAGACTGAGTTTTTGCAGCACAGTGAAAAACTACAGGGAGAAACCTGAGGCAGAAAACAATGGGCACATCTTAGTTTGATGCTTCACATTCGCCAATCCGTTCTGCTTCTTGGCTAGATTGGTTATCCTCAAATAGATTCATGTACTAACACATCTGCAAAACATGTCTGGACCAGAGATGAAGTTGATGCCTCTACACTGCACAGCGTAGGCCAAACCCAAATGCTTCCAGCCGAATCTAAAAGTAGAGACAGATTTCCCAAAATAAAGTTTATAGAAGAAAATCTTAGCTTGATTTCCACGAAGCAGCACACACTTCCTAATTATGTAGTGATCTGTTAAGTAGAGGGAGGATGGAGGGGGTAAAAGGTGTAATATGTAATCTTTGTTAAACTGACACCAAATATCCTCCATGTAATCACTGCATTCCTGCAGGTTCTACACAAACAAATGTATTTTAGTTGACTGCACACTAATGTGAGGAGACTACTGGCTCACATCTACTTTTAGCCCCAACCCATGGAAAGGAAAAAGACTCACTAAGGTCATCACTGAGTCAGGAAGAGTGACATGCTTCATGTAACTTAGAAACACAGCAGAAATAAAACCTCAGCAGGGACCCATGAGTGAAAAGGCTCGATGGTGGTATGGTCAACCCAAGTCAGAATGAAAGGCAGTAATTCTAAGGTCCCCAATGCGCTGAGTACAAGCTGTTACCTCTGAGATGCTTTTTCTTGACAAAATTCTTGTCTACATGCACAGCTGATGCCATTACCATGAACAGCAGTTAGCACAATTCATATTTGACGTCCTGCCTAGCTGCATTATTGTCATTTACCCACTCGGACACCCAACTGTAAAGCACTTCAACCCCTATCCCTAGAGAAAACTGTAGGAAATAGCCTAACCAGTCTTCTTTCCCTACAGCATATTGGGAAGATTGCTACTCTTCTGGGAAGCAACAGCTGAAGTGCCTTTTAGCATTCCTCACACTGTAGCAGATACAGCTGCATTACTTGGTTGGACAGAATCCTTCTCCAACATCAAGCCTCCCATGCCTGACTTTTCTTGTACTGTATCATTACTTATTACCTGGCACTTGTTTCTAAACGACATTTGAGTGCTTCTCAGATTACAGACTGCTGTGTTTCACCACCCTCTTTTGTAAAATGTCTTGCTGTTTTCCTATGGGTAGCATCTCTTTCAAATGTTGTTTGCAATACATACACAAATTGTTTGGAAGATGAGTTCTGATTTGGATATTACTGCAGGAAAGCACAGGAGAGCTCTTTTCTTTCTCTAACTTCTTCCAAGTTGAGATGCAGAGGAGATTTTGCTGTAGGAGAAATTTCAGAGAAAGCTTTTCCACGCCTGATTGAACCATGCTTCTCACCCGCCACACTCCTTTTCTTGTTGATGCCTGGCATATTTTTTGAAAAGGCAGGACTGAATGTACCGATATTACCAAGCCACTCAAAACACTACAGAATTTTTACACCTCTATTTCTGTCTCAGGGTTATGACTGTGAGATATTTTTCAGGATTTTATTCCTAATAAAACACTGCTGTCTCTCACTGGATTCTGTCACTTTAAATTACTCAGGAAGACTACAGAATGTGTCTTTTCTTTCCTCAAAGAAGTCGCTAAAAATCACTTATTTCAGGTTTAAAATAAGCTCTCTCTTGCTCACCCTCCCTCCCACAGCCAGCAGAAAAAAAGAAAATCCAAACATCTATTTAAACCAGCATCTCTCTGAACCCCAGGGCCTCACCCTTGCAAATGGTCAGCAATATCCCCATGATTCAGCTGGCATCAGGGACCCAGTGAGCCCTACCTAAGTTGCCTCTGCATGCATTTTTTCTTGGCCAGTCAAGGAAGACATCCTGAAGAGCTTCTGGGGCTCAGCAAGTGTTCATAAATGGGACACATGGCTCAGAATAAGCTGCCTTGCAGAAAAAGGGCAGTGGGGTGGCAGTCACTTGGTCTTTTGTTCTGCTCTCCAGAAAAACCAGTCATGCACTCCACATAAAATATCTAATTTAAGCTTCTCCCTTGCTGTTGGTGGTGTGATCAGGACCTACCGTGTGTAGATCCACTTGACCCTATACCTGACTGCAGCTGTACCCTCCTGCCTCTTGCTGCAGGCATGCAGCCATGCAGTAGGCAGCTGCTGCACGGTGGTACTCCCACACCATTACACAACTGGATGGTTCTGCCCTGGTCACCTCTTCTACTTTCTACAATTGCACAGTCTTTACAGTTCTCAAAAAGCCATGGCCTAGCCTGGACTATTCACTTGCTGCATCTTTTAAGATGTTACTGCCATGCTTTCCTTATCCTATTCCTTCCACTTGCCCTTGAAATATCACTGTCTGCTTTCACAATGCTAGCACGTGTAGCCATCGTTGCATTTCTCAGTGAGTTCACTTTCCAATTGCATTGGGCTAAATGTGTCCCACAGTCTCTGTATCCAGAAACCTTTGGGTCTCCAAGTTCACTGCTGAAATTTGTCTCTCAAAATGCAAACATAATCTGGGATGTCTTGTTTAGATAATGTCCTGAACAGGTCATCGGCTTTCATATGAGGATAGTAGATAACAACTAATATATTTCAAAAGCTATTAACAGGAGAATTGTGCAGCCATCACCTTACATGTATACCTGGATCTCAGTCTGAAAATGAAATTTTATGCACTGCAACAACAGACCATCTCAAGCATTATCCAAAAAGTGTTAGTGGTACACTCTATCCTTATTTCCTCACTATCCTTTTCTTGGGTTTTTGGTTTTTGTTTGTTTTTCTTTTGTTTTGTTTTGGTTTGGTTATTTTGCAATATGCCTCTAGTCCCCCATATAATTTTATTAACTGTAACTTGTAACTTTGAAGATAGAGAGTAGGAGAAATGTGCAGAAAGAAGGAAGCAGAAGCACAACACCTAAATAAGCCATGCCTTGAAAGGAAGATATGTGTAACTGGAATATGATGAGCAGGGATTTGATGCCATGAATGGCATAGACTGCAGATGGTGGGGTGGGGAGATGACTAACAATTGGGTGGGTTTGGGTAGGTGGATCCTAGAGTAGCTGACAGTAGAGGTGAACAAGGAATTTAGTAGGAGAGGCTGAGAAGAAAGACTGAATTTTGAAATATGATAGAGGAAGAATTAAAAATACTTAGGAAAAAATATATCTTACTTAAAGGAATAAGGACAAGTAACCACTCAAAACTCCTGCTTTTCTACTGCTAGGATCTTTGCACTCACACTTTGCTGTCTATAGATCTCACCAAACTGGTCAAGCTGTGTCTCAGAATATGTCTTGACTCTGCAGAAGCGACTGGATTGGTTTTTGTGTAAGTATGGTCTCAGCCAGGCTGGAATTCACTCTTTTCTTTTATTCGCTCTTTTGCTTGATTCATAAATGAATGTGTTTTTTCCATCTGCTTTCTACCCATTACACGACTCCTTTTATTCTTTTGTTATAGCTTAAAATGAACCGGGTAAACAGATTTTAAATAGAAGCAATAATTGCAGCAAGGAATTTTTGTTTGCGTAAAAGGTGCCATGACATAGGCCTTAGGAAAAGGTCATATGACAGTCCCTCTATTTCAGGTACCACCCAGGACAGCCTAGGGAAGGCTGTGGTGTTCTTAAGTAATCTCACATAAAACAGCCCCATAGCAGAACAGCAACACCAAAATCACCACTGCCAGATACTCCTCCACTTTGTTCCTACAGAACAGCCAGTGGGCTACTGTCTATCACCTTCTCAAGAGACCCATTTAATGACTGCTTCAATTACAGTGTTTAATAAGGGCAAAAATGTGAAAAGGTTTTCAGCACCTAACCTGTATTTCTCTCCCTATAGATTAAATCAACTGCTTTTTGTCCTGCTCTGTTTGGATACAAAGGACAACTGATGATCACCCTCTCCAAAACAAACTTTTCACACTTCGGAACATTTACCAAGTCCTGATCAAACACTCTGTTTTCCGTATTAAATCTAAGTCCTTCAGTCTTTCTTTCAGAGCTCATGTTCTCTAAGATTTTTATCATCCTTCTCTAGCTCACTCCATTTTCTCTGTATTAAATACAGCATTACCAGTATGAAGCGCAGATGGAGAATGGTCTCCTGTCCCTAGACTTTTCTCCTGTTCATAAAGTCAAGAATAAAATTTGGCATTTTCAGAACACCATTTTGTAGTGACCTCAGTCTGAGGCTGTGACATCTCCTAATCTTTTTTTTTTTTTGCAGCACTTTTATGTGACTTATTAGTCTTCCGCTGTATTTTTGCATTTGATTTCTCTTACATTAATGAATTTCATCTTTCTGATTCAAACCACTTTTCCAGTTCATTAAGAACAACTTGACATACACGTGAAAGCAAAATTAAAAAAAAAACACCCACAATTCTGGGTAGACTTTCATCATCAAAACAAATGTGTTTTTTCCTATCAAAACGTGTTCCTGAATGACAGGTTTCTTATCTAAGTTAAAGAAGCAAAACCAAGAAACAATGGAGAGAAAGTTGTTTGTTTTGTTTTGTTCAAAGGAAGAAAAAAAATAAAATTGTTTCCAGTTTCCCCATATTTTGTCTCAAATAATTGAAGAATCACAGAATAGCTGATCTTGGAAGGGATCACTGAAGGTCACCTGCTCCAACCCCTCCTCCAGCAAGGACACCCAGATCAGGCAGTCCAAGCACATGTCCTGGTTCCTTCTGGCTGTCTCCAAGGAGGAGACTGCA
>PPHD01007546.1:1500-22937 GCA_002909625.1 Bambusicola thoracicus
TTTTTTTTTTTTTTTTTTTTAATACAGAGATAAGAGGATTAAGGATAGGGAACACATAAACTTCCTCCAGGGTTTTACCATGAAGTATGAATGATGCTGGCATCTCCTGGGTAAGACATAAATCTAAGAATTGATACTATATTTTCCTTAAGTGTCACTTTCTAGTTGTAACAAAACATTATCCAGTCATATGAGCTGTTGATTTAGAATGTTGAAATAATGTAGTAGATATGTAGCCTGCCTTCATTTCATATATTTTCTATACTGTAAAATTTGAGGACTTTAAATACAGGTCAAGACTGTGCCCCATATAGTGAATTACCCAAAAGAGGCAATTAAGCACTTAACTATTTGAAAGTTGGTTTTGCCTGTTTGTTTTCCCTGGGAAAACTGCTGGTTTTGAGCTACTTCCTTTGGAACACAGACTTCCTAACAACTCTTTCAAAGACAAATCAAGAATTCCATAGCTCAGGCATTCAGCCTTGCATCATCCTTACCGCTTGTCAGTTTGGTAAGCAGTGTTGGCAAGCAGGCATGGAATCAAAGCACTAAGTGGAAAAGTCCGCCACAGCTGACCTGTGTCTACCACTTGCATTTAGATATTAATAAAAGCATATCTTTGATATCCCCGGTTTGGTATAGCTCATAATTTACCAGCCTCGCTAGAGCAAGAAGATAAATGCTTTCTGCAAAAAAGCTTTGCACAAACAACACTTCACTAAAGCACCTGTCTTTGTTGGAAGAAACTTCTGAGACAGACAGGCCACAGCTGGAGCAGCAAAGTTTCAAGAAGATCTTAGGACAGATGATCTCAGATGGATAGTGGGGAGAATAATCCAGCATTCTGTATTGTATCCATACCCTCCTGCAGCAGAATCTTCATAAATCTGAAAAAGACGACTGTTCTCTTCCACGTGGGGGAAGTACAAGGAAACTGCTTTTGGTAGTACTGAATTCCCTTTGAGGACAAGGATTCTTGTGGGTGCAGGGTGGGCTAGCCTGCTCTAATAAATCTGATTACAGAGATTCAAACATGGAAGACTTTTTGGTACCTGTGACCTCCATATAACTTCCAAAGTGAGCCTTTTATTGCTTTTGTTTGGAGACAGGGCCCTAGTCAAAGGGTTGCTTTGATGTTTTCACTGGATTACAAATAACATATAAGAACAGGGGCCATGACAGCTTCAAATCATGCTATTTGCTTTTCAAACAACAAACAACAAAGATCATTTGTAATAAAGCATACAGTAGTGTTTACAGAATTGAAATGAAACTTGAAATTAGAATTGAATTAGATTAAATCCAAGCAGATTTCAGTGACTTCTTGAGAGTAAGTTCTGTAACTTGTTTAGAGGGGAAATGCAATTTCCCAAGTAAATTTGCTTATTAATATTTCAAACGATTAATTTGTTTTGACACATAGGGAGGTATTTAAAATCATGTTTTCAGAAACCAGTAGTTTTCTTTGATAGAGCACTTTCAATGACCTTAATGTCATAGCATATTGCTACAGATAGAACATGTATGCATAACTTATAATTAGTACTACAAGCACCGTGCTTCGAAGACTGTACTCACAAAGAAAGCTGTGTTATGTTTTCCTCCCTGACCCACATATTTATTTTTTTAAGCAATGAACAGAAAGCAAAGTGTTACACTTCTGCCCATTTTCATGAAAAAATAATTTAGAACAGCCTAGAAAATGTAGGTTTATAAAACAAATTCTAAACATAATCAATGTCCCTTTTGTGTGTGTGTCTTCAAGTATATGTTGTTGTTTTGCTATTATTATTATTATTTTATTCTGGAGGTGATTTAAAAAGTGTTGAGATTCTTGATGGCTGTTGCACAAACTTCAGACAAGATCATTCGGCGATATGCTTTCAATATACCACAAATCCATATTTTTATGTTTTAAACAATACTGGGGAAGAACTCTAAGGCTGCAAGAACAAGTTGCGCAGAAGATCAAAGAAAGGTGTGCAGATACAAATAAAATGTTAGAAAGAGTGTTTGTGTTGAGATAGAAGTGAAACATTTTTTTGGTCGTGGGAAAAGACTAGAAGATCCCATAGCATGATGAGATCAACATCAACTGCAGTGTGGGCATTGGAGGGATTTTCTATCTGGCCATTTGTTATGAACTTCTGTTTGTCTGTCTAATCTTTGTACCTGCTCTTTTCAGTATACTTTCATTACCTGTCATATTCAGTATCTGAGATAAAATGGTGTTAACTTTTTTTCTATGTAGAAAAGACACTAATGCATCTGTGAGTAAACAATAGTGTTAAAAAAAAAAAAAAATTGTTCTGCTTTGTTTTTATGCCTAAGTATATGAAAAGCAACATAAGAATAAAATTAAATGAATTACCAAAAATGGCTGTTTCTGTCAAGAGAAATGAAGAACACAGCAACTAGAATATGAGAAATTTCTCAGCCTCCCAGCACAGCTTATGATCAAAACCAAGGAAAGAGTCTTAGAATAGCCTGGACTACAGACTGGGGACACCATTTCATTTAGAGATGTGGAAGTGAAGCTTGAGACCCATCCCAGAGTGATTCAAAGTGGGTCTAGGCTTCAGCCGCAACAGCTGGAGCTACTCCCCTTTGTATAAGTAAATGACCACAGAATTAATGTTGGTTGTCCTCTCCCTGTCTCAAATACTGTGCTTTTGTCAAGTCTTTTGATTCCCAGAATGCAACCAATTCTTTCAGCAAAGGAGTAGAGCACTGGAATGTCAGACCTGCCAGTACAAGAATGAAAACCAAATCCAGTGTTCCCTAAGAGCTCACTGAGCTGTCTGTTGTCATGATTTAATTTTCTCTTCCATTTCTTCGCTCCTTTACTGGGAGAAAAAAGCTAGCAAACCTTGCAAATCCTGACTTTCATGCTGATATGGAATGAAAATTTGAGGAACAGTTTATAGGCCTGTGTCAGACAGGGAAATACTTTACTGTCTCATCTACATTTTTAAAGTTAGATAAGAATACTTTAGAGATATTTAATATTTAGGCAACTTTTTTTACTATGGTTCCATATATCTTTGTAGGTAACTGTTTAGTAGGCATTAGCTATATTGTATGTTCCCAAATTTCCTTCCATGTCAATCAACATGGCAGAAAATTAGGGTGACTGAGGCTTTATAGAGATGAAGATCACATCTGGTATTTTTCTAACAGAAACAAATTAAATGCAAATCCAATTTAAACAAAGTTGTTAGTCTGCAAACACAGAGAGTGATTTTTATACTTAAACACTTGTCTGAATTATGAATCTTATATATCCGTCATGTTCTTCTGCTTTCTCCTTTTATATGTACCTTTTCCATGCCTTATGAATTTTTTTTCTTTTTTCCTTAATAGTTCAGGTTGATTCTCTGGTGGGTGTATGGCTGTATGGCAAACAGGTATTATATTGGAAAGATTACCCTGTTACAGCATAGAAATGAAATAAAGATTGTACCTGTGTTCTAGGCTCACCAAAAGGTTCCCAGAGGGAGGATCTCCAGATAAAGAACCTTCCTCGTGGGGAGTCAGCCCTTAAATGGGGTCTAGGAGGGCTAGAACTGGCTAGAACTGGCTAGAACTGTGTTCACCTGTGCCCCTGCAGCCATCTTACTGCTTTTCATTCATTTCGGGATGGCATCAGTTTGTGAAACAAGAAGACAACAGCTAAATATATTCCAAGACAAAGTAATCATGACAGCCTGGTAATTCTTGGAGATACCAGAAAGGTACCAAACTATGAGACTTCATTCTTGAAGATAGTAAGCAAAGATGTGGAAGACGTAAGCAAAGACAGTAGAATCCTGTAGGGAGGAATGATTAGGAGACCTGTTGTATGCATCCTTCTGCTAAATGTTCTACATTTATATTTCTGTTTTAAACTTTATTCAGGCAAGTTGCATGACAAGGACCTTCTGCTGATGAAGCTGGTGGTTAACTCCTGCAATATAGAATTGTTACTGTGATTTGACCAAATATCATCATGTCGTCATGTAACATCATCATGTTATATTTTTTCTGTTTTCACAGGTGATTATCCAGTAAATATCTTACAGGATACTGTACAAAAAGTTCTTCTAAAAAGGATCAAGTAGTGTGTAGAAAAAGCATGAAAATTTTAGATATCTTATCTTCATGGTCTTTCTAGCCTGACTTATTTTTTTCTTGCGTTTATCAGAAATTTAGGATTAATGCTTGATTTTGAAATTGTTTTCCTCAGCGTAATATCTTATGCTGATTCAATTAAGGTTTTGGTAAAAGAAAAACAGAAAGCTGAATTTTAGTATGAAATTTCTATAGGTGTTTGTTTAAAAATATACATATGTACTGTTTTACCACTTTGACACTTTAATGGATAAATGATTCGTGTTACAAATATAATGAGAGTGCATAGCTTATGGATTTGATGGGTGAACCATTGCAAGATTGTAGCCAGAGAGTAGTGGTCAATGGTTTAATGTTCAGATGAAGATCACTGATGAGTGACGTCTCTTAGAGGTTAGTAATGGGACCAATGCTCTTTAATGTCTTCACCGTTGACACTGACAGTAGAATCGAGTGCACCCTCAGCAAGATTGTGGATGACACCAAGTTGTGCGGTGTGACTGACAAGCCCAAGAGATGGGAAATCATCCAGAGAGACTTAGACGGTATTGAGCACTGGACCCAGGAGAACCTCATGAAGTTCAGTAACTCCAAGTGAAAGGTATTGCACCTTGGTCCTGGAAACCCACAATATCAGTACAAGTTGGTGGAATGCAAGGATTAAGCACATTCTTGCCTACAGGACCTAGGAGTACTGGCAGATGGGAAAGTGGACATAGGCCAGCAATACACCCTCGCAGCCCAGGAAGCCAGCTGTATCCCGGGCTGTGTCGAAAGATGTGTGGCCAGCAAGTCAAAGGAGGTGATTCTGCCCCACTAGTAAGACCTCAGCTGGAGTACTGATCCAGATGTGATACTCTTTAGCGGGGTCTACTGTGATAGGACAAGCGGAAATGGTTTCAAACTAAAAAATGGGAGATTTAGATTGGACATAAGGAAGATGTTTTTTACAATAAAGGTGGTGAGGCATTGGAACAGGTTGCCCTGAGAGGTGGTGGGCCCTGACCCAACTATAGACACCTCTGTTCATTGCAGGGGAGTTGGACAAAAAGACTTCTAAAGGTGCCTTCCAACTCAAAAGTTTCTATGACTCTATGATAATATCTATTTTTCCATCAAGTTTCTGATGATTAACTATTTTGTAGTGTTTGATAAATAAAAAGTAAATTTTAAAATAAAAAAGGTTAAGGAAGAAAAAAAGTAAGCTTCTAACTTTCCCAGTATTCAAAGTTTAAGTTTCTGTAAATGAAAGCTAAAAATCTAGAGGAAGTGCAACAAAATAAGCTAGTGAATGTGGTAAAGAGAGAGTTTAAAAGAATGAAAATAGTATTTAAATGTCTGTACATATTATCTGTCTCTGAAGAAACTCTATGGATCTGTCAAAATCTGAATGACACTAGTGTGTTTTACAGATAGACTAACTTCTTGACATTGAAAAGTGTTTTTTTTTTATATGACACAAGTTATACTGTACACTGTAGGTGACTGTGAAACATATTTTGTTAGTTAGAAATATTGCATTAAATGATTGTTATCTATACAATTTTCAGAAAAGAATCAATCAAGAATTGTGTGGTGATGTGCAAATTTTCAGTCAATTTGAACTGATTTGGCTCTTCAGAAGGTTAAGGTAGTTTAATGGTTGAAAGCACATTGCTGTGCAGCAAGCTGCAGAAGTCAAAGGGTGAGAGGATTAGGATTTCATTTCCTTTTAGCCATTGCCATGTCTGTTTTCTGTCCAAACTACTTCTTGTTCCCATTTAACCCATGCTTTTAAAGACAAAAGGGGTTGAGAACTTGTGGGCCTCAGGCTTCATTTTAACAAGCCGTCTCTAGCACTTTGGTGCACAATTTGTCATAAATGTCATAGGTCAGGGTATGCTAGAAACCTAAAGCCAACAGATGGTCATTATGACAGCAGTTATGTTTCAGAAGCAAAAAAAAATGCTTTGTGGTATTTACTCCAGCATGTGAATTTTACACCTCTGTAGAATATTTCCAAGTTCACTCTTAAAATGAACTCATCTTTTTATCTCTCAGTTCTTAACTAGAGCTCATAGAGGCCCCTGAGCTTCATCCTCTTCCCACTGCTTACAAGGTTCAGAGGGTTTCTTCCATGAGTAAAACATACCATTGGAACAGTCCATTTCATTTACAAAAATTAGTAATAGTCCAAAATTACTGGCTATAAAAAAACTCACTGTTAAGTTAGAAAGAATTTCTTTTTCCTCTTTGCACTACTTTTATGCCCTTTTGTTCTTTTCAAATAACACTGGGAATTGATGTTTCAAATAATCTCCAAATGAGATTTTCCAAGCAATATGGTATTTTCAGCTCAACAGAAAATACAAACCTGTGTACTATTTTGTTTCACATACTTCCAGCTTTAAGAACTTCACACAGGATACAGGCTCCACTGTGGAGCTGATACAGTGCTTAAGGCTGAGCAGCGGTGATCTTTTTTTACTATCAGTTCTGTGAGAGCATTTTGTGCATACATTGTAGATACAAATAAGTGCAGGAGTATAGATGTAAACTTGTGTGTGACAAGCTGACAGGCAGACAGATGGGTTCGATATTGCTCATAAGTGAAGGAGGTGGGTGAGAAAAAGGTAAAAGACAAGCCCCTTGTTCCAAGATAACTGAAGTCAAAAAAACCTCTTCTTATTTAGTAGGAAGAAGCTACATTCCACAGGTACATTTGATGCATCATTCAACAGGTAATCATTCAGAACAAGAAAATTAACTTTCTTGCTTGTCACTGAAAATCTTTTACGATTTCTCATCCAAGCTGCTTAGTCAAACTTAGTAAAGCATATGTTTTACACATATGAGGAACGTAACTACAGCAATAGGATTTGGGATTTGACAATGTAGCTTGGTTTCCAGGGAAATAAGACTGTGTCATCCATGTGTCTGCCTGTTAGTCCCACTTCAGTAATTTTTGACTAGTTGGCCAATTTCAGCAGGTTTCAGAGAAATTTCGCACATTCACAAAAAATAATTCAGTTCCTGTATGTTTCCAGAAAATCTTTGACTGTATACAGGAAACAGGCATGGCTGAATAAGGACCTGCTAGTTAAACTGAGGGATAAAAAGGATAAATTCAGGCAGTGGAAGCAGGGACATGTGGCCTGGGAATAACACAGGGATAACATCTGTACATGCAAATATGGTGTCAGGAAAGCCAAGACACAGATGAAACTGAACTTGGTGATGCATATGAAAAATAACACGAAATGATACTATAGGTACACTGGTCAGAAGAGACCAAAGAAGAGTGTACCCCTCTGATAAGCAAGAAGGGAGAACAGGCTTCAATCAACATGAAGAAGACTGAGGTACTCAACAAATTCTTTGCCTCACTTTTTACTCACAGTCAAACTTCCCACATCTCACAAGTCCATGAACCTCTAGGCAGGGGTCAAGAGAACAAAATCCCTCCTACTGTAAGCAAAGAGCAAGTTCAAGACCATGTGATAATACTGAATGTGCACGAGTCTATGGGACAGAACAACATGCATCTCGGCGTCCTGAAGAAACTGGCTGACATAATTGCCAAGACACTTTCCATCATATCTGAAAAGTCATGGCTGGCAGGCAAAGTCCACAGTAGCTGGAAAAAGGAAACCTTTCTATAGAAAGGGAAAAAGGAAGATGTGGGTAACTACAGGACAGTGAACCTCACATTTACACCTGAAAAGATCATGAAACAGATCCTCCTGGAAGCTATGTTAAGACATGCAAAACAAGGAAGTAGTCCATGACAGCCAGCACTGCTTCACCAAATGCAGAGGGTGCCTGACCAATCTGGTGGCCTTCTGTGATAGAGTGATGACAACTGTAGACAAAGGAAGGGCAACTGATGTCATCTACCTGGACATTTGCAAAGCCTCTGATATGAGCTCATATCATTTTCTTATTTCTAAATTGGAAAGATGCAGATTTGAAGGATGGATTGTTCAGTGGGTAAGGAACTGGCTGGATGGTCACAGCCAGAGTTTAGTGGTCAACAGCTCTGTGTCTAGGTGAACACCAGTGGTGAATGATATCCCCCAGAGCTCCATCTTGGGACTGGTGCTCTTCAACATCTTTATCATTTATCTAGATATTAAGTTTGAGTGCACCTTCAGCATGTTTGCTAATGACACCAAGCTGACTGTGTAGTTGATACAACAGAAGGAGGGAATGCCATCCAGAGGGACCTGGACAAGCTTGAGAAGTGAGCCCACAAGAACCTTACGAGATTCTACAAGGCCAAGTGCAAGATGCTGCACTTGGGTCAGTGCATTATGAGATATGTGTGGAAACTGGGAAAAGAACACACTGAGAGCAGGCCTACAGAGAAGGACTTGGGGATGCTGACTGATGAAAAGCTGAACATGAGCCAGCAATGTGTACTTACTGCCCAGAAGGTCAGCAGTATTCTGGGCTGTATCAAAAGAGGGATGGCCAGCAGGGAAAGGGAGGTGATTGTCCCCCTCTGCTCTGCCTTCATGAGGCCCCACCTGCAGTACTGCATCCAGGCCTGGGGCCACCATCACAAGAAAGGTATAATGCTGCTGGAACAGGTTGAGGGGGACACAAAGATGATCAGAGGACTAGAGCACCTCTCCTATTAAGAAAGGCTGAGGGAGTTGGATTTGTTCAGCCTAGAGAAGAGAAGGCCCAGAGGAAACCTCATTGCAGCCCTCCAGTACTGAAAGGGAGCTTATTGGACAGCATGTGTAGGACAACCAGGGGATCAAACTCAGCCAGCAGGGGTTCACGAAAGGCAAGTCATTCTTGACAAACCTGACCCCCCTCTATGATCAAGTGACCCACCTGGTGGATGAGGGAAAGGCTGTTGACATAGTCTACCTAGACTTCAGAAATGCCTTTGACACTGTTTCCCATAGCATTCTTCTGGGGAAGCTGGCAACCTGTGGCTTGGAGGGATACACTCTTTGCTGGGTAAAGAGCTGGCTGGAGGCCAGGCCCAGAGAGTGGTGGTGAATGGAGTTAAATCCAGCTGGCAACTAGTCATGAGTGATGTTCCCTAGGTATTGGGTCCTGTCCTTTTTAATATCTTTACTGATGACCTGGATGAGGGGATTGAGCGCACTCTCAGTAAGTTTGCAAATGGCACAAAGATGGGAGGAAGTGTCGATCTGCCTGGGGAAAGGAAGGCCCTTCAGAGGCATCTGGACAGGATAACTGGGCTGAGGCCAGTGGGATGAAGTTCAATAAGATAAGTTCCAGGTGCTGCATTTTGGCCACAACAACCATAGGCAACACTACAGAGTGGCTGGAAGACCGTGTGGAAGACATGGACCAGGGGGTGTTGGTCAGCACTTGGCTAAACGTGAGCCAGCAGTGTACCCATGTAGCTAAGAAGGCCAGTGGCATTCTGGCTTGTATCAGACATAGCGCTGCCAGCAAGAGCAGGGAGGTGATTATTCGCCTTTACTTAGCTCTGGTGAGGCCATACCTTAAGTACAGTGTTCAGTTTTGAGCCCCTCACTACAGGAAAAACATTGAAGCCCTGAAGCGTGTCCAGAGAAGAGCAACAAAGCCGGTGAGGGGTGGGAGCACAAGTCTTATGAGGAACGGCTGAGGGAACTGGGATTATTTAGTTTGGAGGAGAAGAGGCTCAGGTGAGACCTTATTGCACTCAATCACCCTCTGAAAGGAGGCTGTGGTAAGATGAGGATCAGCCTCTTCTCCTGGGTAACTAGCAATAGGACTAGAGGGAATGGCCTCAAGTTGCACCAGGGGAGGTTCAGACTAGATATTAGGCAAAACTTTTTCTCCAAAAGAGCGGTCGGGCACTGGAATGGGCTGCCCAGAGAGGTGGTGTAGTCATCATCCCAGAAAGTGTTTAAGAAACATTTAGATGTAGTACCAAGGACATGGCTTAGTGGGGAAATATCAGTGGCCAGTGGATCAGCACTTCCATTGCTCAAAACTAACCATGATGTTCACTGTTCTCACCAAGGTGATAAATGGGTGAGAACAACTCCCTACAGACATCGTTTCACTACAGGAATAGGAGGGATGCAGGGGTAGAAGAACCTACTTCTATCTGTTTCAACTCTTCCATAGAAAAACCTATTCCGAAACCTATTAAGAGGGGTTGCTTTGGTAGAAGAACTCATCAGACTGTAAGAAACCATGCTCAATTAGTTCAAGTACTAATAGGGCAATCTTTCCACTCTCTGCAGTGGTGAAAATTACAGAATAACCACATGCTGTGGAAAAGGTTTCTTTTTGACCAGATATATGTGTTCTTTACATTTTGTTCATGCTTTCTCCCAGAGATTAATGTTTTCTTAGTGTTCATATTTTGAAGTGTGGAACCTGTGGTTCTTGACACCCTCAGCATTTCCAAATGTTGTTTTATATCTACCAGCTAGAGAACCACAGAGCTAGTTATACCTTCTTGTTTCACCTTCCAGAATGAAAACTCAAATATGTAGGATACTCACATTGCCTACAGGTCATGAGAGACCTGTGAGGCCATCATTTCTCCAGGGCCTCATAAATGAAATACGTAATTTTTAATTCTCAAAGGCTCCAGATTAGAAAGTTGAAAACCTGAAAGATATTACCTTTCACGACCTGAATTCTATTTTATGCTCTTGCAGGGTAGTAGGCTCCAGAGTCTTCATGACCCCAGTAGCTGTATGTCAGTGAGAAGACTTCAATTCCTATCTGTCATTACTACAGACTTGGTCAGCAACTAACTTTATTTAAACATTTTATACTTAAAGTCTGTTCCAGTGATTGATAAGTATTGCATACATCTCCCTCTCAAACAGTTCAGCTATTGCTGGCCTCTGTATTCTTCACATCCTGATTCTAACAACAGGAGAAATACTACAGCAGATAAAGGGAACAATGCAAACAGAACAATTCTTCACTTGGAGGATGATTACTGTCACTAAGGAAATAGGGGCAGTAAGCAGGAAAATTTTGAAATTCATACAACAGGTGATAAGAAACAGTAAAAAAATGTACTAGGCCTTTGTAATTTTAAGTTCACAATGGAAGGTTATGAGTATTGTCTCTAATTTCAAGCATAGCAAAGCCTAAAACAAATGAACTAGACTCCTCTGACTATAGCTTTGCACTGGCACAGGAACCCAGAGAGGTTGTGAGGTCTTCTCCAAAAGCCACCTTGACATAGACCTTAGCACTCTGCTCTGGCTGCTGCTGCTGGGCCAGGTGGAACCAGAAGTCCTGCCTACCTCAAACCTTCTGACATTCTTTGTGATTGTGTGATAACTTTTGGATGGGCATCTGGCTTGGCACAGTATGAATATACTTTGCAAAGCAAATTTTTGCATACTCTTCATTTGTGTTAATCTTCCATTCAGACTGGAATAATTCTTGATATTAGTTTTCAAAGAATAACTAAAGAAATCACATATGTATTTCCACATAAATATGTACTATAGCTCTTAAAAATGTCTCACAGTAGATAAGTGTGTATACACTATTTTCTTTTGGTCACCATGTGTTATTTTTATCTTTCTTGCAGTCCCTGTTTAGCAAGTAATTTTGCAAAAGGGGAAAATGTTAAAATATGAAAATTTAAGTGCCTTATTTTACACTGACAGCTAAAAATTGCTCATGGATTTCCTAAGTGAAGAGAAAGTCATCAGAAACTTCGAATCAAGAACTGTTCTGAACAAACTCAACACGGAGAAGAGATCATCTGAGCAACATTTAAATACATCGTTGTTGCTACTCTGGAATACAGACAAGTAATTGTGCTATTTTTCTGAGAACTATGTCAGATAGAATAAAGATGTTAATAGACGTGACAAAAATATTCACACAGAAATACTGGAAGTAGTTATTAGCACATTTCTATGAAAACTATGAAATAAAGCACTTCCCTCTATCAGCTTAAAAATGCTGTTTAACACATACCCGACACTTACCACAGTTTCTAGGTTGCTTCAGACACTGACCTGT
The DNA here is from genome assembly GCA_002909625.1 of Bambusicola thoracicus. Classification (NCBI taxonomy): domain Eukaryota; kingdom Metazoa; phylum Chordata; class Aves; order Galliformes; family Phasianidae; genus Bambusicola; species Bambusicola thoracicus. The sequence continues at coordinate 13,573 of PPHD01007546.1, forward strand.
CAAATGTATGACCATTTGAGCACACTACTCTGCAAAGAAAATGTTGAAGCTACTGCTTACACAGCAAATCCAGGTCTCTGTATGCTCCACACTGAGTGATTTTGCTTATAGCTACAGAGCTGCGCAGAGCTGCGTTCTGATCTCACAGGCTAGTTATCACGACTTTTCTTGAGGTATGCTGTTGTATACAGTGGAGAGACAGGATTTATTGACTTATTTAAATCCCAATTAAGCCACTTGGATCTTTCTGTTTTCTACAACAAGTATTAGATCAGCGTTTAAAAAAAGGTACAAATTAAATGTCCAAAAGTAAAGCCTTTCACAAACTGAAAACTTCCCTGCTTCCTTTTAACCCATCTCCTGTTTCCTTAAGGGCTTCAAGCTATGAGACTTACTCCAGTATTATGATGGTAAAAAGACATCATAGGTTAACAAACAATCTATTATTGCCTGAACCACAGTAATTAGAAAGTCAGGGAACAAAACTATATCTCGGCATCCAGGCAAAGAGTTGTGACAAGGAAAACAGAGAGAATTGGTAAGAAGTTTCAAAATGTAAAGTGAACTATATCAAAGAGATATTTTTTGTGCATGTTTTGCTTTATCTGTTCTATTGTAAGTTTCCCTTGGCTTAATTGTTTGCATTGTTATGCATGCTAGTAGCTTACAGATATAGAGAGATTTAATAAAAGAATTCAGTCGGCAACTTGAAATTGTGCAGTCAAGGAAACTAGAGATACCTGCTATATTGAAATCTCTGTGTAGGTCCTGTATTTATATAAATTAGATTAAAAATAATCAAATGGTAGTTCTTGCTGATATTTTTTCTAGCCCTCATTTAGTACAATTTATGGAGAGGATGGTTACACAACCTGCTTTGAACGCAGCTAAGTTGTTACAAGCAAACGTCTGGACTCCAAGCCTCACTTCTCTTTTTAGCATCTACGTTTTACCTGTTCTCATTCTATGCACATCAAGTGATATTAAATTTTGTATTAAAAATATTCTGCAGAAAATATGAACAGTAAACAACAAAAAATATTCTCAAGCAGGGAATCTGAAACTATGGTTCTAAAGCATGGCTGGATTGTAAATACTACAAATAACTGCTGTAGAGCTTTTTTTCCTCAGTCATTCCTGGGTGGCAGAGCATCCATAGAACAGCTTCAGAAGTGGTATTCTGCAGCCTAACGAGCAATTAGTACAATCCATTAAAAAAAAGAAAAAAAAAAAAAGAAAGAAAGAAAAAAGAACAAAAAAGAAAAAAAGAAAAAGAAAATAAAGGAAAAAAATGGAAGAAGAAGAAGAAGAACGAAAGAAGGAAAGAAAGAAGGAAAGAATGAAGGAAAGAAAGAAGGAAAGAAAGAAAGAAGAAAAAAAACTCAGAAAGTGGAGGTGGCCGCTAATTATTAAAATGGAGTCATAAATAGCTATAAATATTTAAGCTTTATAGTTCGATTTGTTTGTGGAGGTAGCTATTAGCCTGCTTGTGAGATGGTAAATTCCTCCCTAGTACAATGCAGCGCTACAGGCAGCTCCAGTGTGTGCGGAGACAAAGAGCCCCAGGCAGCCCCACCCTCGCCCATTCTGTTCTCCGACAACACCCCTTGTTCACAAAGCCCCTTTCAATTATAGTCTTTGTTGGTAATGTTTACTTTTTTCATTCAAATCTCTCCTTCCCTCAGTCTCACTCTTCCAGGCAACCTGCTTGCTGGAGCCAGCGCGGAGAAGCAAAGAGAAAATGAAATCCAGCACATGCCTACCGTGGTAAAAACACAGCAAAACCAAGCCAAAACCCGACTCAGCCCCAGTCCTCCAAGGAGGGGGTGCAAAGCAGCCCTATTTCTTTTTGCTTGTAATTTTCCTCTTATTATTACCCACAACTGTCTCTCATCCCTCACTGAGGACGTAGGCTGGTTGTGTGGATGCAGGGTGACAAGAGACTGCTTTAATTTGCTCAGTGAATATCATTCTGCTTATATCTCTCTTTTCTTCCCCAGATGATAAAAAGGTTATTTAGAGAGCAATGACTCTTTTCCTTCTTAGTCAAAGATAGCCCAAGTAAGGATCTATTGTTTCATAGTGTCCAGAGTTTGCCTGGGTGCCTTTTGTTTTTTGCCCTTGTGATTTCATTTTATTTTATTTTTTCCTGTTTGTGGGGATTTTTGCTTCTGGATGTGGAGGGGTGTTGTTTTTTTTTGTTCGTTTGTTTGTTTTTTGTTGGTGTTCTTTTTCTTCGTTTTGTTATACCAAAGCAGTTATTTACTTTCATGTCTGAAATATACTACGAAGTGCATTTTGGAACATATTATGAAATGTGGCAACCCTGCTAATGAATGACAAAATGCAACAAAAGAATGTGAAAAGCATTTTCACATTAAGATATTAAAGAACACTCTTCAACTTTGAAAAGCAGAATGCAAAACGAAGCATCAGTTAAAATCCTCTTTTTTTTCTGGTTGGTTTTTTTTTTTTTTTTTTTTTTTCTGTCTCATTGCATCAGATTAGTTAAGACCAAAATATGAATACTTTGATTGGAATGTGACAGCTGTCACTCCAGCATCTGTAATGTGCATGTCTGAAAACAAGCATTTTTTTGCAATCTCTCTACCAACAGATGCATGTCACGATGCATGTCAACAAATTAGTGGATAATTTCTGTAATGATCAAAAAGTAGATATGCCTATGTACATATGAGTTTATATATACGTACATATAGAAAAGCATACGCACCACTGGAGAACATTTTTCTGAGTTTTCCTTCTCAAGCTCCAGTTAACAAGAGCTGGCATATAAAAATTAATATTTAATTGAGAAACGTTTATCTTTTTGTTGCAGACAAACTTTCTGCATTTTTTAAGGAGGAAAATAACCTATGGATAAAAAAAAAGCCCATATTTTAGAACTGTCTTCTCCAGGCAGGGGACAGAAGTTGGCAGAAGCTCTGCAGTTTAGTAAAACCCGTATTTGTGCACTGAAGATCTCACACTGAGAAGCTTAGTCTGCTTGTCACGAAGTAATACATATCAGCAATGACAATATTCTATTTTTTCTTCTTAGCAGTCAAGCAATGTTGTACATATTATTGAAATGAAAAGAAATAGCTATATTCGCTGGTATAGATGCACAGTAGGCTTTGGTATATGCTTATTACTTCAGACAATGTTTAATTATGATTCTAGTATTTTTCTTGGCCCCTTTGTTTTAACTAAAACAAAGGTGCTCTTTCTCTCTTTTTGCCTTGAAATTTATGTCATCCCTTATTAACAAAAAACCATCTGGGTCAGCCTCGCAATCCCATGTACTCTCGATGAGGAACATCTGTATTCGGCCTCTAAAAGCTGCCATAAATTTAGGCCTCAGCAAACAAGGCGGGTTTCACAGTCAGTTTCATCGGCCATGGAAGGCTGGGTTTCCTGCGGCCACCACACTTCGGTGACCTTTGGCTTGGTCCACTTGCTGGACAACATGTTTGAAATCTGGACCGGGAAGGTGATGCTCAGTGACAAAATGGTGTCATCAGAGGGAGTGAAGGAATTTCACCGTCATCTTTAAGGGGGTTCCCCCCACGGCAAGGGGAATGAAAAGCATGATTTATGTTCACCAAAGACTGGCGATGGGAGCACGGGGGGAATAAAAACATAAGGGCAGAAAGCTTTACCAGCGCTTCCCAAGTGGACCACTGCAATCCTTGCTGCGAGAGGGATGGCCCTGAGGAATTCACCACAGGCCGGCCTGAAAAGAAAGGGATTAAGGCCCTTTAGAGAAGGGAAATGCAACAAAAGGGGCACTTTTATGATGTAGCAGTATAAGATAAGGGGCTCTATTGTGCGGCTGATTGCAAAAGGCCTCAGAACTGAGCGGCCCAAGCTGCAGGCCCGGCTGCCCCCATCAAGCTGCCCTGCAGCACGGTGTGCCTGCACTGGAGCCACAGCAGGGCTTGCATTTAGGGGCAACCACGAGATTATTGGTTTGTTTCTACAGCGTGGGGTTTTTTTACACACCTACCGAAAAGTGGCCTGTAGGGAGATTATACTCTAGTGAAAGTTGCTGCTAATTAAAACAAGTAATTAGTGTTCCTCCAGGCTTTGCAGTTTCACTCACTTTTGCCCGCCAGACAACATTAGTTTAAAAGCAATCCAATTTCTAGCAATAACAGACTGTAAAAAAGTCATTTAACAAGTATATAAGTGTAAGGTTACAGTTCAGGCTTTGATTTATCTCTTCTGGACTGTTCAGAGATCCATGACAAAGTTGGCAAGGCTGGGGGAAATGGGAGAGTTAAAATTTTTTTTCTTTTTTTCAAAGTCATGTCACTGCATTTAGAAAGGCAAGACAGGGCTTTGGGAGACAGCTTTCCAAGCCACATTAAGAAAATAGAATTGGATTTAATGCAGTTTTCTGAGAGAACCCTCACTTAGCATTTTGTAAACAGATGATTTCATTAAGTCCTTTTGTTTCCACTCCTGCTTCTGCCGAATTGAGGACTTGTTATTGACTCTGGATCCCTCTGAGATGCATAGAAGTTTAACATATTATTACTTTGTGTTGGTATAGGTAAAAGTGACTGTATGAGTTGTTGTTCTACAAGAAACTTGGGGAGGTTAATGCAAAGTTTCCAATGTGATAATGTATTGATTGGCAAAAATGTATATATTGGAACATCACCCTTATCTTTGGTTGGTTTCCAGTGTTTCTGTCAGTACAAAACTGCCAGCTGTTGACCATGTGGATCATAGCACTGAGGTGCTGATGTCTTGTAATGTACTCCCTTATAGGATATTTCGGTTTTAAAAGGACATGCATGGCATTTCGTTATTTTTTTAGAAGCAGTTGCATACGTGGATAATGCATGAACAGCAAATCAAGGACAATAGGACTGTATGCCGGTGATTTCTTCCTATAAAAAGAAAGTACTGTCTTCTAGTGTTCAACCAGTGGACACAGATTTCGTTTTCAGTCTGGCTTATCTCATATTTCTGTTGATAAATGAACCAGAAAAAGGGAAATATGATTTTTGATAAGCTAGAGAAACATTTTACACTGATAAACAGAATAAGATTGCATAGTAGTCACACTGAAATGGCTGTAATTCAATACTAAAGTGTCATTTTAAATGGGATTTTTTTCCAGTCATGTAACAACAGACAAGTCTGTACAGCTGAACTGCTTTTCTCATAATGTTAATTTTAAATACATGAAACATACAGTTTTTGATCACAAATAGAAAAAAATGGAAATATCCATCAGTTTGGTTTTTTTTTTCCTCTGCTAAAAGTTTAATAATTCAATCTGATGAGCAGTAACCATCAAGTTCTGTTTATGTAGATCCTGATAAAATACTCCAACGAATTGAATAATAGTAAATTTAAAGAATGGTGCAGATCTTGTTGAATGCTGGGATTGTCTTTCACACTTTAAGGACTCCAGTACCTTCTTTTCTCTTTCTTTCTTAATCTGGTGATTTCAGTTGATGTCTTCCTATGAGAATAGACATAGTGCATAGTGAACAATATCAGTTTAATTTAAATTTCTTTCACTGGCAAGGATATGAATGAATCTCCATTCCCAGAAAACAGTAGTAATTGTTGTAACACCCCTGCCCTTTCATCTCCGTATCTTCTTTTAGAAAATGGATTTTTAATTTATTTATTTATTTATTTATTTGCATTCCTTTAAGCAGTTCTGATGGATTTGTGTACAGACTGAGTGTCTGTTTGTAGATGTACTTTTGGACCACCTTCAAGGAGTATTCTGCATAGTAAAAAGCTTCTTTTTTAAATTACATCAGCATTCTGATGTATTTATGTCTTATTAAATTTAGAATGCATGTATACACCTGCACACATATGTATATATTTCCATGTATACATATATTTCCCTTTTATTCACAGGACTTGCATTTATTTTCAGTGCCAGGCACAGCAGAACAGTCTGTGGGGCACCAGAGAGCAGAAACTGCTGTGACTTATACGGACACACTAAACTCTTTATAGATTAGCGCAAAACCATAAGGGACAGTATAACAGCTCTAATTTTATGTAGTAAGCCATATTTGCACAACAATTCCATTACAATACAAAAGGCAATCTTCAGAAGTAATTTAGGAATGGCAACTGTATTAATGCTGAGTCCAAGAAAAGGAGAACAATTTTCTTACACAACCAGCTTCAATGCCCAGATGTCTTCTGTAAATGATTTTAATGGTTATTTGATTCTAATTTAAACATAAATTGACCTTAAGATTCACCTACATCTTACATCCATGTTGCTTGTGCAATTCTGTTTATTTCAAGTTACTGTTTTTTCACTAATATTGACTTCAGAATGGACTCTATTCTTATGAATTTTTCTCCTCATGCTACTTCTTGAAGTAATTTGCAGTATATTAACATCAAAGTGAAGAATCTCAGCAGCATAATACACAAATCTTATCACGGAATGATGAAAAGGAATTTTGAGGAACATCAAGGCAGTAAATGATACAAAGAGTTCACTGAAATCACCTTCAACTAATTAATTGAAATATTAGCCTCCCTGCTCATTTATGAACATATAACAAAATTAAGTTAGCTTTACCACCCAAAATTTAGCATTCAGCAGTGTTCTTCATTTGTGCTCTTCTTTGTATTGCAGTGATCAATACTGAAGAGTATCAGCAATTGTGACCCTCACAGTTTAGTGAGCAATTCAAGAAAACAATATTCATCTGGTGTGATATTGTAGAAGCTAATGTGCCTGCTTTCCATATAGACTTTCTGCTCTTTTAGCTTTCCTAATCAGCAAGTGAATGAGCATCATAAGGAGGGTTACTTTACTTCTCAACTCTATTCCCGCATTATCAGAAGTATCTTAATGGCATTTCTGTAAAATTCAGTGAAAGAAAATGAAGTAATTTGCTTGCTGCAAAGAACTGTAAGAGCCACCAAGCAAACCTGGTTTTGAAAATGGTATCATTGTTATTCCATTTATTTTCTCACATTTTTTTCATTCCTATTAGAGTGTATTCTTGCCATTCTTCTCAGAGGTTCTTGGTCCCGCTCTCTGGATTGTACAAAATTACACTTCATTAGGAGCAGGATGTCAGCTCTGTATTCTTCATGGAACAGGAGCTATACAAAAACACATACAAAATGATGTGCCTCCTTGGGGAACAGTAGTAGATAAATAAAGGTTATGTGATTGTCTCTGAACTGTAGCAGAAATTTAGGCAATGTGATTTTATTTTTCTCCAGTTATATTAGGCAAAATGATGTTAAAAACTGATTAAAGTAGCAACTAGATGTAATACTGAGTGTCCTAATCTTTTCCATGGTTTCTGGTGTGGCTGATGTGTCAGCTCTTTGGTTGTCAGTATCTCTCTGTGGAGAAGTGGAAAAAAACACAAAGGGGCAACAGTAACATTGGTGGTATTGTATTGTTCTAAAATGTCATGGAAACAATAAGATATGAGATTCTTCACAAACACAGTGTACACCAGAAGGTTTTCAATATCCACTTTGTCCCTTCCTAGACACAATTATAAATGACAGTGGAAGTCGCAGCTTGATGTTTGTGGAATTTGCAAATTCCCAGAATCTCCGAGAAAGACTCAACCTTGTGACTCAAAACTGAGGTTCTGACAGCTTTCTCTGAAAATAAACAGATAAAACTGGCTAGAAAACCTTGCAAAACTGTAGTCTTAAAATCTTCAGGAAAATTAAAAGATCAACATCAGCTTACAGTATTATTGATGGACAGCATGATCACCATCTTATATCCTTAAGAATTTTGAGGATGCTCCAACGTCTTCTAAACTTTCAACAAGTAGGAAAAGATTGTCCTGCCTTCAGGATACCCAGCAGAATTCTGCCTCCCATGCTTTACTGCAAAATACATATCATGTCCATGTTGGAGTCTAATACTGGAATAAAAATTCATGAAAAATCTTGAAATATGCAGTAGGCAGGGGAAAACAACAGCCAACAGACAATTTTCCCCTATCCTTCTGCCTAATGCAATATTTTTGACATTAATGACAGATACAGCCTCTACCTTGCTTGGATGGTAAGTATTTTGGTGATTAGTTGGTATCGTATTTGAGTGTCATTGTAAAACACCGTTAATTTTGAGGCATCAGTAGAATCTGTTAAATTTGTCTCAAAGTATATGAGGTTAAGTCAGTATCAATTTTGATGGCATCTTAATATTATCATCTAGCAACAATCTTATGAGATAAATTCATAAGAAATTTGCAAAGGTAAACAGCATAGCTCTATTTTCCTTGCTCACTGCTTAGCATTCTCAGTGGAAAAAAAAAGGAGATTTTTGGGGGGATCTTTATAACAGATCTTTAAGATCTCCACATCCCCGTACTGGTCTTTTGCTATAGGGCTATATACAGATGTGGGTTCTCTTATCATAAATTCAGCTGCTTTAGAAAGATCAAGTAGTACTTCTTAGGAGGCTGAAGTATTCTGATAAACTTGGGATGTTGAAAGTATCTTAAGAATTAGTTGGTAACTTCACTGAAAAAAAATTTGAAGAATATGGGTCCCTTCAAACAAAAAATTCCTTGTGCATTTTCACTCTATGATCATTTATCACCCTGATATGATAGAAAAAAAAATGTAGAACTACTGCCTTAATTTTTGTTTTCCCTCAGATTTTGGAAAATATCAGCGTATCTAATTCCAAGAATAAGACTCTGAAGTCACGTACTCTCTCATGACATCTTCTGTAGCCATGCATAAGTCCTACACCTGGAATGTGACAATAATTGACCAAAACTTATGAAAGCTTGTTTGCATTGTCCAAATTTCAGCTGGTCTATTCATGGTAGTTATAGGATGGAAAAGCACTTAGACAGCCCTAGCTTTCTTCTAAAGGACGAGCCAGGGTAGTTTCAGGGAAGCTATAAAAAAAATTAACATTTCTTTAATTCTGTACTTGTACTTATAAGTTGCCTTTGAGAATCAGAAACCATAAGATTTAAGTGCCAAAATGATGCCTTCAATTTATTTAGAAAAGATACATTCAAACTCAGTGTTAAAGCACTGCTATGTTATTTAGTCAGCTAGAAGTCAAGACTTCTTATTAGCGGATGTTCCACAGTCAATGCCAAATATGGTTGTCAGTGCATTTTTCAAAATACCTCATAAAGTTACCATAACCTAACAGTCACCTTGCATAGAAATCTAAAGTACAGAACGGATGCACAGAATTATCTCTTTTTAACCCAGAAATAGTTTATCTTGAGAAAGGTTAAAACTCGTCCAAAAAAGTTCAGCAAAAAGACTTTCATTTCTGTTCTCTATGCTACTGAGCAGGTTTCACTGGCTATCAGTCCATTTTTAATTGGGCACAAAATACATTTTCTAAATTT
>PPHD01007547.1:0-22937 GCA_002909625.1 Bambusicola thoracicus
TTAGATTTGTCAGGCAACATAAGCAAGACCTTAAAACTTGACCTCTTTGCTAGGATTAGATCTGAAACTCCAGTAACAGCAGGCAAGTTGCACAAGTGCACTTTGTTTTTATTACCAGATCTTCTGCAAGTGGTGCTCCAAGCAGAGGGACTGTTTTTTTCAAGAGAAGGTAGGAAGGGGACTGGACTGAGAGTACATCAACAAACATGCCCCTCAGCAATAAATAAGCACTCCAGACCATCAATGTCTGGTTTGCGTAAGGAGAACAATCTGTTCCCAATTATCAGTTAATTTGATCCTCTCTGTAATCTGACCAAAGCTTCAAACCAAGCTATTAGAAGCTGTTTCCACATCCTCCCTCCCCACTCCTACTTTCAAACAAGTACTGAAGGGCAGCACAGGAATATCACAGCAGGACTTGTAATGCTGAAGGAAAGCAAAATATTGTCATGCAGAAAAAATATCTAGGACCATACATTTTAAAAAGCGGAAGGCTTAATTATGTAAAACATGTATTACAGTGAGAGGTAACTAGGGAGGAGAAATCAAGCAAGAAAAGGGAAGGGGTGGGGAGGGGGCAAGGAAGACATTACAATTTCTGCAGAAAGTAGGGAAGGATACAAGTGTGTAGGGATGGACTGAAAGAGTGAAAGAGGACAATGGAATCTCAGCTATCTCTGCACGCCTGCATGCTTGATTTTTTTCAAGTCTGTGTGAAGAGTCAGATTAAAAATTAATTAAAAAAAAACCACTCAAGAAATTAACTTAGTACGTTATGAAGAGTCTTAGAAAAGAAAGCAACATGGGAGGGGGGAAGCCATTTTTGTAGATGGTTGATCTGCTGTACCCCGTCCACTGCCAAGTTGCAAGGTGCATCAGATAGGGGAAGTCAACCACCAGATTCAATTAACACGGCAAGTGTGATTTCTGGATGAAATTAAAAAGAATGGAAGAAATAAAAGGGAGGACGGTCAGAAGCAAGCTTCAGTGTGGCCGCTCAGAGCTGGTCACCTGGGGACACCCTGGCAGGAACCCATGCTCTGCCACCAAGGGGAGTCATGTTTCCAGAGGAAGGAAATGGAGATAGTACATCTGTGCCAACGTGGGCAGCCTCTCAGCTCCTAGAGCTGCTGTGAAAATATGATACGGGAAGTACTGCCTTTCTGTCATTCTAGTCCAAAGCCTTACAAATGGCACAGAAAGGAGGAGGAGTAAGGTGGCTGCTGCAGAGAGCTTCTCAAGGACCCCTGCTCCAGCATTAGCCCAGCAAGGCACACAGAATCATAGAATCATAGATTATCCCAAGTTGGAAGGGACCCACAAAAGGATCATCGAGTCCAACTCCTCGCTCCACACAGGACCACCCAAAAATCAGATCATACATCTGAGACTGTAATCCAAAATGGTGAGATGGTGCCTACTCAGCAAGGAGTGCCCGCTACTGAGTCACCCCTCCGCAAGCATTCATCATTCACAGATAGAAGACAACCAGCTGTAATCAAGTTATTCCATCCAAACAATTTCCCTGGAGGACTACATGCTTTTACAGAATCACCTCCCTTCACACAGGGACACCAGGCACTCAGTTTCATACAAATTTTTCCCAAGGTACTTTCTACAGCAGAATCTGGGATAGTAGGGAGGAATACTGCAGAACTGTTTCGAAGACAAAAGTGTATTCTTTTAAGTTTAATGACCACAGGAAGATTTGCTGAGTTGTGTATGAAAGGAAGGAATAAGATGCAGAGAGAATTTCTCATCCCTAGGAAAGCTATAGCTTTTCTTGTGACCCACGCCTGCCCCACTACTGATGCCTGCCCCTCACCCAAGCCCCACAGGCTGCTCCTCTCTATCCACAGCACTCACCACACAGCCATCAAATAAGTGCAAAGTATTGACTTCACAAAAATGTAAGGGCTTTTATTGCAGAATGGCTGAGGCTGGAAGGGACCTCCACAGGTCATCCAGTCCAACCCCCTGCCACAGAGCAGGTGACAACTATGAATCACCACCAATTCAGTGAAATTACAGGGTGCCATAAAAAGCAAAGTGGGTCTCTTTATGTTCCCAGAGCATTATTGGCTATAGAATAAAATATCGGCACCCTTTTCTGCCTCTGGGAGTGTGGAGGGCTTGTATTGGCTGCAATGTGGGGACATATCAGCAGCCTAGACAAGGAAAAGTGTGCAAGCATCCATGAGCAAGCCTGCATCGGACAGGTATGAAAACAACCGTCTAAATAAGACGCCAGAAGTCTCAAGGAAGCGGCAGCAAATAACACAAGACAGCCCTAATCAATTTGCTCTTTTTCCTGTGGCATTTTGTCTTTCTTCAAAGCATCAGTATTTGACTTTGTGCTTGGGCTGTCTGCTTCCCAACACACCCAGATATTTCTAAGCACTGGCCTACCTGGAAGTACTTCAGCCAGACTATTATGACTTCAGATCCTTATGGCTCCCTTTCAAACTTCCTCCTGCCCATTTCCCATCCAGCAGACTCCAAGATCAGTCCCAAAGGCAACAAGTTCATGGAAAAGAAGGTGCACGATCCCTGCTCCTCTAGGGTCTGACGAAAGCCTCTCAGTTGGACAAATACAAGTCATTGTGTTTTCAACTGTTCTATTGTGGCAACAGCTGCAACCTTGCATTACAGGTATCAACTAGCAATTGCAGAATAAACAATTATTAGTCCAATTAGAAAGTTGGCAATGGCTGTGAGATCATGAGCTGCATCTCCAGCCATCTGTCCTGAAGGCGGATCTGGCATACAATAGCATAATGAAGGAAGTTTGGTACTCTTTATGATAAAGCTGATGTGAAATCACCGTAGGCTCTCTCTACCCTTCACCCTCAGTATTTCAGGGTCCCTCCCTTGCTTGTTTTTAAATACTGGGCACAGCCATAGTGACTCACCAAATCACTCCTGGGTGAGGCAGGAAGAGGACATCAGTGACAGTGCTGTATTTCATCTGCCCATCCAGAAAGCACTAAGCTATGTGGCAATTCAATAGTCCCTCAATGACAAGTATCCTACCAGCTGCTAATGCACACCTTCAGCACATATGCGTCCCCATTAATTTTTTAATTGACTGAGGATCAATGAAAAATAGTGGATATTCAGCTAAAATTGGTAGTACTGGTAATGTTCTGGCATTACCAGCTGTTTCTGACTCTTTCTTCTTTGACTGCACCTCAGATCATTAGGCTGGGAACCATGCAAAACTCCATACACACTGCCAAAGATTATTTGCATTAGGAAAATCAAATCATGAAAGAGATACTCAAATAAGCCTGTAGCTGAAAGGGTGGCTACAGATGTTAGGTAGGAATTTGTACAAATCAGTGCAGAGAATGATAAAAATATTTACTCTAAGCAGATGTGTGTTCTGCAGAGTAACCGTCCACATATAAAAAAATCAGAAGGACACTAGGCTACAGCATGGAGACCAACATTCCCTGTTTATATGTCCACCACTAAACCCCACAGTCCAGATCTGACGGAGGTGATAGGCCCCAGCAGCCTGGGCTCCCACCCTGTGGCTCCCATCCACAGGCACTCAATGCCTGCACACTGGCTGCTGCAGAGGAGGAAAAAAGGGGATAGCTTTCTTTACCAGTGCAAAGGGAACAGTGACAATGATGGTGAACTGCTGTGATGCCACTGGCTTTGGGAGCTATGTAGGAGTCTGAAGGAGGTGTAAGTTAAACATATGGTTCAAATGAATCTGTGCGAGAGGTATTCTCTTGTTGAAAGTGAGATGGGAAGGCATGAAAACAAATCTTTTAAAAAGGTGAGGAAGAAGGCTGAGAGAAAAGGGAGAAGAGACAAAGGATGAGAAAAATCTCAGGTACCATGTCCAGAAAGCAGCATGCATCTGCTTTACAGGAAAGTAAAGAGAAGGTTTGTGCAACAGCCTTGTTATACTGACCCCTGCAGCCCATCCTGCTGAGGAAAACTAGGAAAGCTTTTCTTCTGCTAAAAAAGCCTTTTTTGTGCGTGTCACTGTTAAAGAGGTGACTAACAATTTTGCAAGCTCTGGAGACAGAGCATGAGGCACTCAGGGAAGTGAAATAAAACAGTTGTTTTTATTACGGTTAGAAACAAATATGGTTTAAAAACTTTTATCTTTGTAAATCAGTTTCCCATGTTTCTTCTGCCACTTCCTTGTTTTCTACAGCAGAACAAGTGGAATTGGACTGGAGTTTCACACCGTTCTGTGCCTTTCAGAAAGTGTTTTGAAAACAAAGTTTCAGCAAATCAGACATTAGTGAAAGTAAGTGGAAATAGTTCTGGCTGGATTTTAAACTGCCTGGCAGAAGTTTCAGACAGGTACACGCTGTGCTTTTTGGAGCTGACCTGAGAACCCTTCTACAGATACCGCTTACACAAACGTTTGCAGAGTCTCATTAGATAAGATGATTTATGCACCAGTCCTGGCGAGCACAGAAGCTAACAATTACTGGAGGTTTCACCTAGCAATTAATGAAGACATTAATCCTATTTTGGAAAACAAACACTTTTTTCTTTTCTTTTTTAAATATGTCCCCCAGTAGCCCTGCACAGACAGAGTATGTCTCAGCTCTTGTTGCAGCTCCCTGAATGAGAGTGTGACAGGCTCTGGACTTACCGCGCTGCTTAGTCCTGCACTGAGCAGTCAGCTTGCATGCCACTGAGGCAAGACGATAGCAGAAAACAGTTAGCACTTAACTGTTAAAATAAGGCTTTTTCTGCAAGTGCCAGTTCATCTGCCAGCAGTGTTAGAGGGACCTATGCAATTTTCCGAGCACACAGCAGAACTCTGACAGAGCTTACTTCAAACATCAGAACTAAGTCTCTCAGTCAGTTTCCAAAATGCATGGAGACTATATGTTTGCAGCCCACAGAAATACACCCCGCATTTGTGCAGTGAAACCAGGAAAAGAGTGACTGAACTTTAAGTTAGCAATTCAGCAGTAAACAAAGCTGTTGACAAACAGCACTGAAGTCTAAATCACAGCCTGTTTTTTTAGCCATACTTAAAGTACATGTCTTTACTGAAACATGCAAGAGGCAGTCAAATTTATGTTTGATTCTTTCATGAAAGCCATTATTTGTTTTGTACCTTACCTCACACACATGCTCAACTGAAAATATTTACAGTAAATGCACTTTCAAGAAACAGCCTTTAAAAAGTCCTCTATACAAATGCAAAATAGCTTAATCCTTTCCTGAAAACGAGTTCCAAATTCAAGCATTCCTCTACAGATTTTATCTGCAACAGCAGTAGTCCATTCAGACTTGTTTAATTTAAAAAAAAATAAAAAAAAATCACCAAAACGTTATGTAGGCATGAACACTAAACAGTGAAAGTACTCACATTCTCAAGTTAACCAAAGCAAACCACTGCTCCTTAGTCACTTCATACTTGAATCGCAGCTGAACATGTGGTCAAACTTGCCCAAAAAGTTCAAGTAACATGCAGGTTAGCAGTCCATAACGAGTATTTCTCGTTCTTTTCCTTGCTGCTGATTGATTCCGCCGGTGCAGAAGACACCACACCAGCAGTTTGTCTTTCCGCTCTTGGCGCTCTGTGCAGTTAAGGAGCTTGCTTCAATACCTGCAACGCCCATATCAGTTCCTACTCATCGAAAGGCATTCTCTCCCAGGCGCTCAGCAGGATAACGAGTCACATCTACCTGTAGCCCAATACTCTGTCCATTATGAAATGCTAAGGATTTGGAGACACAGGCGTAGGTAGCTGCATGTCAGAACGCTGGCCTCAAGGGTTTGCAAAGCCAACAAGTCCTGACAGTCTCTGCAAAATGTTCTCCAATTTAGTTCTGAATTAAATACTTGCAATTCATTATAGCGTCTTTCTGAGATTAAGGGAACAAACAGCTCCTATCCTGCATGAAGCACTGTTTGCATAACAGTTCAGAAACTAAAACTTAATCTTGCATTAACACATCCCCTGTACAGGCATTTAGCTTTTTTACTCTTAAATACCTGCTTACTAGACTCTTCTGATAGACCATTGTACTGAGGGGGGGATGTGCATGGGGGAATAGCAAACCAATCAGTAACAGCCCGTGCACAATTTTTCTTTCCGTCTAAGCAGAGGGAATTGTTCTGCATGACTTAAGTTAAAAGCATACTACTGGGGAAAAAAAAAGCAAATTATGAGAGAGTTCAGGCAGTAAACAGCTGCAGTTAAGTCACACAGCACAGGATTTGAAGTCTGCCTTCTCTAAGAACTTCACAAAAAGTTGCAAAAGACACCATTTCTTTCTTAGAAAATATACTTCTGCTCACATACAAATATGGAAGAGGGGGGAGGAGGGAGAAAATACCCTTTTTCAATATTTAATAGTATTGCCAGATTTAGCTTTAAATAATCTGAAGATAGATGACTTCAACATTTTCACTTAACTTCCGCTAGCCTTTAAAACAGGCTTCTTGTTCTGCATAAACTGCAGATAGTGACACTCCATATTTCCACTTTTCTACTTGTGAGGCACTTTAATCCCTTCCACTAATTAGAAAAATTCTAGAGTGAGCATACCCAGCAACTTACGATTTGTTTCCATAACAAAGCACACCTGCTAATGAGGTTGGTGCTAAAATCCACCAGATAAGCCAATTCTCAGTACCCGCGTGTTGTGATCCATTGAGTATCGTTAGAATGTGAGTACGTGAGCCTCACCAATAAAAAAGCTGAAATGTGTGTAGATGCACATAATCAAAGAGGTGTTTAAGGTTCTTCTCCAGGATACTCAGCTAGATCCCAGCCACCCAAGCCTGTCTTGATAAATCTGTTTCCCACCATATCTACATCAAGAGGTCTCAGAAGCGCACCCACAAGCTCCTGCCATGCACTTGAAATTTTCCATATAATCCCCCTGTGGAAGCTTGAGCTTTAGCAGGATAAAGCTATGTTTGTGCAGCAGTCAGGAGAGCACGAAAATATTGACACAACTGCAAGAGGAACACGGCTGCCGTACTTTTATCAGTCATTCTGCAATCTCTGCCCTTTCCTGACCTGCCAGGCCTTCCCAGCAACCTTTCAACATGCCAACCATCTATTCCAGAGTGTCACAAAACCAAAACAGACATCTCAGCAGCCTCCTGAAATAACAAAAAACTGAAGACTTCCTCTTGATGTTGCTGCTTAGAATCAGTAAAGTAAATTTAAATTAGCCAAACCTACATGGGCAATCAGGAAAGGCTGGATATTCTATGCTGGTTAATCTCTCAAAGCAATTACAGGCATAGGATAACAACCGCACGATTTCCTGCAGCAAAAGCCCCAGCCCTCTCAGAGTGGTGCAAGCCTGTGTAGGTCTGTGAAAGTGAACTGTGCTATGAACCAGCAGGCCAAGGTACCAGCTCCTACCCTTTCACATACAACTTTCACACTTAATATTTAAAAGATTACTAGGAGGATGGAGACAAGGGATGGGGCAGCCAGACTCTGATCAACCTGGAAAGTAGTTTTCAGTGTTTAGTTTTGACTCCATCCGCTTTCCCTTTCTGCTGCTTTCACAATGTAAGAAAAAAGGCAAGCCAGAAAACATAATGATACAAAATAGGAAAAACATCCGATGAGTTACCTGCAGCACTGCCGTTAGTATTTGCTGGGTAGGCCATGTTTGCTCAGTGACGCATCCAGAGCTAGGTTGTTAGCCGTCATGCAAATGTCATGCATCAAGTCCAACCAGACATGCAACCTGAAACAAATAAGAAAAAGGCAGTTAAAAACAAACAGTTTTAGAAGTTAAGTATGTTAAGCAGTAGGCATTCTTGAGTGCTTAAAGTCTTATCTTCAGTGCAAGCTTCAGCATAGCAGTCACTCAATTTCACTTAATTAGTCCCAGCTATCACATGCTGACAGCACCCAAGGAGGACTAGTTGAAATAACTTTTCTGGGGGTCTACCTTCAGCTTTTTCGCTGTTTACTTCTACACATATTTGTGTAGAATTTGCTTGCACCCAGTAAGTTCTACACTGCCCTGTGGTTTATGGGGTTAGGGGGTACTAGATGAAGAGTGCCTTCACCTGCTCTGCTCCGACATCCATTCCAACACAGCTGGACAAATGTTGGGACTGATGGCCCTTTCTGAGCTCAGATGTCTCTCAAGAGAGGTAAGGGCAAAAGATCCCCACCAAAGGCACAGTCATGACCTGATCAACCACTTGGCCGAGAGCTGCCACATGAAACACTGGCGCAGGGAGCTGGCATGGACCCCTGGCCAGGGAAGTACACAGCAAGACTGGGTCTGAGACACCACTGCCATTGATATTTGGATGCTTTGTTTTCAGCCCCTATATGGCAGACCCAACAGGGGCACATAAGCTCTGTCCACGTGTTGTTTTAAGAAGTGGAGCCCGTCTGAAGTTCAGGCTGCAGGAGAGGATAACTGTGGCCCTAGTGGGTGGCTGCGGAACAGAAGCCAAAGAAAAGGCTTTTCTTCTGTGCACTGCAAAGGCAACTTGCCTGCTGCCCTCATCCTCAGAGCTACAGAATTTAACTCAGCGCATACTGCTGAGAAGGCTCCTCCTTGGCTCCTCTTCAAGCGTTCAACAATCCAAACAGCATTGCATTTTGTTGACTCAGAAAGGTGGAGCTTAGGTGTATGAAGAACACCATGCTTCTACGACCCCAGTCTGACTCATGCTGACAGCTCCAGTCACATTTTTCCAATTATATTTGATTTGGCTCTGACAGTACATGCATGGAAGTATTTAAAAGCTAAGAAGATTAGCCCAGGAAAGAAAAAAAAAAAATTCAGGAAAGAATTAGTGGACACAGTGTGCATTCTGAGTCAAAGATACACTGGCGGACAGAAACTAGTTGCCCCTTACAAGTGATAACACTCCATCACAAAACCTAATGTAGTTTAGCTTTCCCCTTCTGGGAATACAGGCACAAATCACTTCATTTTTAGTACAGTCTTGACATTAATTTTCCAAGAATGCAGGAGGACCTCCATTGCAAGTCCTCCTCCCCAAGCTCTGCTATATATTCTAAAATTAATGATCTCTTGTTGAAAAAATGGCAGGGACACAAATCTGTCAGAAAGACCATACCAACAAAAGGCTTGGGACGCTATAAAATAAAAACAAAAGCAGGCCTCCAGCATAGCCTGTGACGCAAAATGGCCCATCACAAGGTTGCAGACATAATACAGTAAAGTATCTAGCTGGCTGTGCTTGCAGCTGGGATCAAAGTTTGAAATCTGTGAGCTTTTAGCAAAATATTAACTACTTCCTTCCAAAGAGAGGAATTCTAAAGCATTATTCCTGTCTCTGCTACTGCAACAAGGAGATAAAGCGATGCTGTAAGTTCAGAAGTCAGCTTTCAGTGAGGCACAATGAACACCTACTGAAAAACTATCATTTTTTCCTTTCCTTATCTCCGGACAGGCTGCATGTAGCTAGACACCAGACACTGCCAGCAGCACACTGAATGGGAAGATGGGGCTGAACTGATCTCACACACACTGGATTTATTCTGCTTCTCTGTGTTACTCACCAGCACGGTAACAGGCTTCCCTACTTTCACTATATCCTTCTACTGTGCAGCATGAGGCCTGCAGCACTGCAAAGCAAACCAGCTGTATCAGGCAGCTTATATCATGCCGATCCACCAATTCCTATGAAAGTAGAAGCACAGGACGCTCAAGCGTGACTGCAAGGAAGCCTGACAGAAGGCTTGCATCCACCTGGTCAGAGCCCTGCAGGGTCCCACGTCCAAGGTTCTCTGGGGTAGCTCCATGTGACCGTGGCTCAGTCAGATTGCTCTGTCCTCCTCACTGCTTCTTAGGGAAACAGCATTCAGCACTACATGCAGAGTTTTCTGTTTTGGAGGGAGTTCCCTTTGGTTTTGGGTTGTTTTATTAAATGTTCAATTTCAGAGCTGACTACCTGCTTCAAAAACAGCAGCCATCACCACAGGTGTGTGCTAGGAGAATTTTCTGACAGTAAGAGGCACATGCGCTTGGGGTCAGAGTTATCAAAACGAATAAGGCACTGCTGAAAGCCAAAACAGGGCCTCAGGTCTACATTTTGTTGTGGCTTAGAGACATAACTGACCTAGTGCGAGCTCTCTTGTGTTGGTTTCAGAGTTGTGCAGATTTAAGTACATCTGGTAAGTGACAAACTTGCCTTTAGTTAAGACAGTACTGCTTCTGAGCTTAAACAAGGATAAAGAAAATAGTTTAGGAAGTAAATTCAGCCCAACAAATACAAAAAAATGAGAAAAAAAAAAAGAATTATATGCACATAGGGTCTAATCATTTACTACCTGAAGTAACTGGAAAAATTGCTTTTGTGCATGTGTTTTGTTGTGTTTTGTGGGGTTTTTGTTTGTTTGTTTGTTTGCTTTTTAATGAAATGCAACTGCAGTTGATAATCTGTGTATTAAATAGCTGTCAAGGTATGGAAGAAAATCTAGCCTAGCTCAGCAGGCTCACAGAGGAAAAGAATTCATGCCATTTTGAGCTGTAACAACACAGAGAAATGAATTTCTTGCAAGTACAACACTATTTTTAGAAATAAACTCACACCAGAAAAGCTGCGCTTTGACAGAAGCCTCTTGTGTCAGCAAGGCACAGGACAACACTGCAGGTCACTTGAAATACACGGAAGAGAAAAACTTAGCCTGCTCTACCACAGTATGTTCTGCAGTTCAGACATCGTACAAAAGAAAATTAGAAGTGCTTATATATTCCCTTCTCATCTCTTCAACTTTCTGCCCATGTGTTTTTACATGCTCACCCCGTGCCTGCCTGTGAATTCTGTGATTTACAGACCCTAGGGCAAATGCAAAACAAGCAGAGACTAGCTATATGAAGAGTTCTGCTCCGTGCTGCAGTTGTTTCAAGTGTTTTGAATTAGATATTCAAACTCTCTTCTTCCCCGAGGTTCAATAGCAGCAACCTTACACACACACAATCCTCAGTTTCTACACACTATCACGACACCCCAGCTTCTACAGGTTTTTCCAGAAAGGTGATTCCTTAGGCAAAACAAAGTCTATGTCCTAATCACAAGGGACAGGAACCTTAGTCCTCCTTTGTATTGCATCTCATCAGGACACCTACACCCATGCTAGTATTTCTGAGCCTGAAATACCTGAGCATACACCAGCCCTGACATCTCTGCAGCAGAGCTGTTGACACAGAGGCACAGACCATGTGGAAAGTACAGGCTCCCACTGATGCTAACATGAGATGCTTTAAAAAATAAAAAATCATTTTGGTTAGATCTAAGAGCAGCTGTAGTATGGCATGGTGGCAACATTTATTAGAAGAGAAAGGTGACTCTGCTCTTAACCCAGAAAAGCAAAAAAAAAAAAAAAAAAAAAACAACAACAGAAATTCTTTCTGACCTGGGCCCACAGTCACATATGAGAAATGGTGATGCACAAGCACTCGTTTGTGGGATTCAGCAAACCAGACCTTGGCTTCCCAGGCAGCAGAGCCTTAGTCTAAGTAGGTACGCATATAGCTTTCCTTTTTTCTCATGGCAAGCATGGACTGCTAAAATTAAATGGACAAATCAGTCACCGAATACAAGCTCCAGATCTGCAAATAATCTGAACCACTCTCAGTACAGCTGGGACATTAAGATGCTGTTACCTAAGATTTGGACCCAGAGTAATAGAACAGTGGGACACAGTGGTGTAGGATCCAAAAGTACTGGCTTGCAGTTGCTCAGGTAGACTCACTCAGACTCCAGAGGGTGGGCTCAGGAGAAAAAGCTATCTATTTAGCAAGCACAAAGTAGTGATTCAGCAGGGAAAGGATTTAACAGAGCAAGTCATCCATGAGACAGAATACTTTAAGAACTGGTAGTGCTCCATTTTTGCTGTAGATTAGTACCAAACTTCTTCCTGACACTTTCACATGTGGGTCATCCTGACAGTAAAACTTCTTCAGTTTCATTCTGCAAGACAGATGACATTTGCAAAAAAGATCCAAGACATAAGATGCAAGATCCATCTAAACACATGGATGGTAATTTCTCTAACTGCAGAGGAAAATGGCACTGGAAAACCATCTTCCTGCTCAGCCAGAGGGGCAAGCACTTTCCAAAGCTGTGCAGCTCTACAGGAAATAGGAACATCTGCAGCCTAATTCACATTCTCAACCAAATACGCCATGTGCAATTTAAATGAAGCAAAGACAAGAGCCAGCAGCAGCAGGAGAAGGAATGTGGGGAGTTGTGGTTGGTATCTACCCTGGGAGAATGACTTCATAGATCACTGATACTCTATTCTCAATCCTATCCCTTCTGTGTTTGAGTTCTTTTAACCCATATGTTTATCAGTACAGGTGGAAAAAAAGTAGAGAGGCAAGGCTTGTAAGGAAGAAACCATTTTTGTTGTTGCTGCCGTTCTTTATAATTAAATAAACTTAAAAATGATGTAAGAATGCAGATTTCTTTTTTAGGTCAGATGTGGAGCAGGTAAGCGTAGACTAGGCACAGTTTTAAGTTTCACTTTTATGTAGCAATTAACCAGCGTTCGCATTCTTTCCAGAGATAATGTCTTTTTTAATGTTATTATCCACATCACAAGCAAAACCATGCAACTTCAGATCCTACTTAAATCTCACTAACTTAAAAAATAAATCACTAACATGGGCTGTTTTGCCTAGGCCACCCTAAAATGCAAAGGTATCTGAGAGATAATAATATAAGCTGAGATCTGTGTTTCCTGTGGACTCTCTTAGGCAACAATCTGTTGTGATTCAGCCTCCTCCAACATCAGAGATTATTCTTACAAAGTGTGACTGGATAGGCAGTTGATTTTGGACTGTATTTAAGCAGGCAATCAAAAAAGATCCAACTCTTTCAGTGATATCCATTATTTTTTTTCTCCAAGATCTGCAGAAATACAGGATCAAAAGAAGCCTTGTAAACCTTCCATGAGGCTCATTAACTCATAAGATACAGCTACAGTCATCGTGAATTTACCTGCCTGCCTTCCTCACTCCCTCCACTTACAGCACTGTCCTTACAAGGTCTGTGTACAGCAGAGCTTCAGGCAAAAACTGAGCTTTGTTAAGAAGAGCGATGGCTCAAACTCTGAGATCTGAGTCAGCGAGCTGAAGGAGAGAACAGTCAGAGTGCTCCTTCTGAGGGCACATGCTTCCCTTCTGTCACAAAAATCAGACCCAATTCTAAGCTTCATTGCTTTTGAACAGCAAATCCCCAGTCAGTGCAATGCCAGGCTCTAATTCTGAAATTATTTGTTACTTCCATCGGGATGCCCTAAACTGTCTTCCCCTCTCTCAAGCAGACTTGTGTTAAGTGATCTGCGTGCCACGTTATTTCCACAAGCAGTGAATAAATTCACAGCCTTATTATCAGAGTCTAATGTGGTTTTCTTTTGCCTGCTTCTCCAGAGCTTCTGCTTCACTCTTCCAAACTACCTACTGCAAAGGAGCAAGGCTTTATTGGACTGCTTTCAGTACAGACGATGCCTTGGAAAATGGACGTATACGGGAATCTTTCAAAGGCATCCAACTACCCTAAGCAACCCAGTGGTTTTCTGAATCTCCCCCAGTTTTGCTCTGTCACCTTCACTAACAGCAGTACTCTAACACCAACTGTTAGCTCTTCGCTTCCCTCCACGTGGAGTTAGCGCACGTGGGTCTGAGGGATCTAGAAAGGAAATCAGCTGTTCTACCTAAACCAAGCAATAGGGGAACTATTTCAAAATAATACCCAGCAAACACAAATATAAGCAGCATCCTGTGGGGACAGACAAAACAAGAGGCACTATTTAAAGAGAATACTCATGCCTGAAGATAAGGTAATGTCCATACTTCTTGTGCTCTCCTAGCACCTAAAATTGAGAGACTGGGAATTTCAGAACGTCATGGGACAGGAAGCTCTCTGTGAAGAAGTACTTTCTTACCTATTTTAAACTGATGTCCTACAAACTTTACCATAAAATTCTTGCATTAGAGGACTCACCTCAGATTCCATCTTATCCAACCTCTCAATTACTTTCCTATCCTCATTTTTTTTTCTCGCAGCTCACATGGAAACTCCATCCTCTGATCATTTTACTTGTCCTATTTGTACCTTTACACAAATGCTAGCCATGTGGAAGACTCTCATCATGAAGAGCACATTACTAAAAAGCAGTCTGCAAGAACAGTTTCACAAAATGGGACAAAGTACATCTGGTACTTATCTTAGCATAACCAAGCTTGGCCATATAACCCAGTAATACATGGGAAGAAAAATCTTGCTTTCAGTGATTTTTGACAAGGAAGAAAAGAGTTATGACAGAATCTACCTGCAACAGAAGCAGCTTTACCTCAGCCAGAGAGCAGACACAGCCCCCTAAGTGCATAAGAGGTGGGCCTACCTAATGGACTTTAAGCACTCTTGCTCTCCAAGGTCCACCAAACCCAGTGCTAACCATAAGAAGCAGTTCTCACTATGAGGGGCAATATCCATTAGTAAGAGGAAGTCTTTCTGTGGATTACGTACACCACAGGTGGCATGCTTTTGTCACTTCTGATAAAGACAATACCCAGTCCAGATAGAACTAGGCTAAAATCTTCTAGTTTTTCCCAGTCTATTGACTTGGTGGCCTACAACCAACATGCAAGAGTATGATCTTGCCCCAGCTGCTGCAAGCCTGAGCACTGGTAGGTATGTTAGGATGATACCCATCACACAGAGCTATCAGGACACCCTTCTGTTCTAGAAGTCATTCCCAACAACATTACAGTCATCGCATTACATAAGCAAAAAAGCCTTTCTAAAGTCTGCACACTGTTGCAACTCAGAAAGCAATTTCTGTTTATATTAGAGTAAAAACATCTCAACTAGAAAAAGAAACATAATCCAGGGTCAAAAAACAACTTTTTTTAAACCTGAAATTCCTAATGTATGATGTGGAAGACACTCCCTTTAATTCATGCATATGAATAAAGAGTCACATTAAAATACATAAATTCTGGCCACTACAAGATTGCAATAGATTGTAATGCTTGCTCTGACAGGGAGCCAAGGGATTGAACTGGGCTATCCACATTTTTTCTTTTGAACGTGTGTGTGTGTGGTGAGGTGGGAGAGATACAACTTTCAGGGTTTGAGGGAGTTCGGTTTGATCATCCTTCTAGAGCGAAACAAAACATAGGGTGATCAGTGTTTTCTTCCAAAGACCTAAATACAGCACCAATAATAAAGGAAAAGGCTTCCAAAACCAGTGTTAATCTATGACAGGAACAAATGCATGTTGGGGGCCATGAGTACATCAGATACAGTACACTTTTGACTTCCCAGGTGCCGACAAACCCGGAGCTGCTGTGCCTGGCACAAGAAGCAGCTCCACTTTCTCCTCTCCAACTGTATGTGATCTACCAGTCACATCTGTCCGCTCAGTTGGGCAGGATACAACAGTAATCTTCCCATAGTCTAGGCTTAAGCAGTAAAATTGGAATAAAGCACACGTGTACATCCCAATACTTTGAAATGTTTTTGCTTATTGAAAGGGTAGATAAAGGTTGAGGTGAACACACTCATCATGGATGTTTATAAACATGAAATGCGTTTAAGACAAACTGCCAAGTATTTTAATGCACAAACTGCTAAACAGACAGATTTAACTCTTGTATAAAGTGCCCAAATATTTAGTTTTCACTTATATTTTATGATCAGCACAAACATGAAACACATTTCAGAAACAGACAGCCAAATCTCAGTCCGTCCCTTTGTCTGATTTTAGGTCTGAGATGCTATACATAGAGCAACAATAAATCTGCTATGGCAAATGGGTGACATGATTGCAACCACGATGTGTCAGCACAGTTGCTGATTTAGATCCAGCGTATCTACCTTGCCACAGCTCTTCCTGTGCGCTGGAGCCACAAACACACAGCTTCCTCTTGACCAGGGAACACATCCAAGACACTCTGCAGGCTGTTTTCCCCAGCCACCCCAATACAGCATCCCCTGGGAACAGCCAGTGTGTGCATGCTTCTTCTTGTCTCCTCCCCTGGCCACAGACCATCTCTCTGAGGTTTTTTCCTTCTCCTTCAAAGCAGCAGCTGGCAGCAAACCAGTGCAGATGCTCATCTCACAGTTTGCATTCACCCCAGGGGCATGCAGGTTGCTCACA
Source organism: Bambusicola thoracicus (assembly GCA_002909625.1). Lineage (NCBI taxonomy): Eukaryota > Metazoa > Chordata > Aves > Galliformes > Phasianidae > Bambusicola > Bambusicola thoracicus. The sequence goes on from PPHD01007547.1 coordinate 16,124, forward strand.
TTCCTCTTCCAGAGCCGTCTCCACACCACATGGAGCCTGCACACTTCTGTAGCAGGGAGAGGGGATTTCACAGCAACAAGAACTTGTGAGCAATCCCACTGCATACAAAATTGCCTCTTATTACTGAGCATGCAGCGAGCCACAGAGCTAACTCTTTGGCCTGGAGTTGGAATGTGCTAACTGGAGGCTGCCTGGAAGCAGACGCCGCAGAGCACAGCAGAGGCAGGCTGGCTGGCTGGGTATTCTCAAAAGCTTCAAGCTCAACAGCTCACCGAGAAAGACTTAGTTCTGTGCAAGTGTCACACTGCCTTGAAGGCAGCCAAAAACAAGCTGCCTGGGAAGCACTGACCCACCAAAGGAGAGGAGGGCAAGTAGGGACAAGGTTCCTGCCCCTTGGAGGGGCATTCCTCCTCCATCAAATCAAGGTTAGAGCCACTTGTTCCTTACACTTGGGGACTCTGTCATTTAATCTGAGTAATATAGCTTAGCATCCAGTTCTCATGCTCTGTTTGCTAGCGCTCGTATCAACTACTCAGAGCATCTTCTCATGCTCAGGCTCCCCTTCTTTTTCAGACATCCACTATGGCAAATTCTGAGAAGTGCCAGGGCTGAGGAAAGTGTACTCATCAACTAATAACACAAGAACTTTTCACATTTGGGAGCCAGATACTAGAACTGCATTCATTACTTCTTTCACTTAAGAGCTCTAGCCGAGTCCCGCTCCTGGTGTGATGCTCGCACATGCTGCCATGGGGACCTGTGAAGGAGAGCTGCCCTCCAGATGTTTGGATGTACACAGTACTACTACCATGTGCAGGACCACGGCCTGCAGCACTGAGACTCGTTTCTGTTCATCAGCCTCAAACCGGTACTCTCAGCCTTCACTCCAACTGTCTGTCAGACACAGTGACATCTCAGCACTGACACGAGCGGGGACTTTATGAACAAGGGCCCATCTGTATCTCAGGGCACAGATGGACACGGTTAGTGGGCATGGTTGGGGTGGGCTGATAGTTAGACTTGATGTTAGAGGTCTTTTCCAACCTTAATGATTCTGTGGTTCTACAGTTCTGCCAGATGCCAAGCTGCAAGCAAAACTCTAATTTCCCAAATGACTTACGGATCTTGAAGTCCCATTGCTATAATCCTGACATAGCAGAACATGTCCAGCACAAACTGAAAAAAGGTGTACCTGCCTACGTACATCCATAAATATGTTACCTTTACTATTTTAAGTCACCGTATTAGAATAGAATATAAGCAGAATATTTTCTTTGACCACTAACCAAATTCTGGGTAAAATGCAAGATAAACAGTTACTCTTCTAAACAGCAACACAGCAGGATAGTCCAGGAAACAATGCATCTTCCACATGATTCATGTTTTTCTCTGCAAAAGGCCACTCCAAAGTGGAAAACCATGTGAATGTGTCGAAACTAAACTGGATGATCTTAGTAATAAAAGAATGACTTTCATATTATGTCACCCTGTCTGGTGAGAAAGATAATCCTCTGCACTATTATCTACACCCTCCTCTTCTCACTCTATAGCAAGGCTCCGCCAGAGTCTCTTTCTCGGCTGATATTATTGCCGTGCACATGCTGCTTCCCTAACAAGCTAAGCCATGTTATCATCCAAGCTCTCCCTAATCCCAACACACAAAGAACTCACAGCTGAGATGTAGCCATGTGCTGCCCAGTGAATGAACCAACACTGAGCTAAAAGCAGATCCCTATGTCTTCTTGATGGAACTGCAAGAATTGTGTACATGTGCACACAAACATATATATACACAGATACACACACATACACACAACTTGATTATGGCTGGTATCTCTCCCTCCTCACCCTCAGACCATGTATAATGAAGAACAGAACAGCTAAATTTTAACCAGGTCTGTTCATCAGGAAAAAAAATGGAAAAAGCTTTCAAGACTTTGTTTCCAGTTTTCTGGATCACTGTGGAACTTAAAGCTCCCTTCTATATCCAGTCTGTTTTCTCTGCAAAGGAGGGTATTTTTAGTGATAATCTTTCCCTGATTTTAAACCTTGATAAGTGTTTTGATGGGGAAAGTCCTAACACTGAAATTTTCTCACAGGGTTTGCTCCAAAACATGCCAAAGATCTTTCCCCCTACCTCACTCATTTGGAGAAACTACTTATTTTCAGCATTTCTGTCATCAAGGACGCATGCAGACAGAGCAAACCCCAGTATCCACCTGCGCACTTTCCTCAGAGCAGCAAATCCAGTGCCAAAAAGCAGGTAATGGGAACATCAGTTCATACACATCTATTTGCTTTTACTGAAGGGGAGGAGAATAAGCAACCAAAATTAGTACAAGGCAGCATGATACATTAGGATTAAAGAGCTTTTCAAGTACCCTTCCTACTACTACTTTTGATCTCTTAATTTTCTAAAGCCATGTAACTACCATACTGGGAAATACTACCTTCTACCTTTTGCTCCTCCCCACTGCACTGGAATGACTTTAATCTTTTCCCTCATAATACAAGACCAAAACCACGCACAGAAGTTACATTTGAACTTATGCTGCAATATTTATTGCTAATTATTAATCCACGTTTTGCCCTTTGTTTCTGACAGTGTTTCTGACATCGCACTAGTAGTAACGTATTGCCAAGAAACTGAAGCAGAACGGCATGCTGATGTGAGAGCCTGCAGTGATACTCCAAGGCTGAAAAGGTGTATGCTAGGCAAAAGTTTCCTCAAGTAAACATTTTGCTTTACATTCTCTATCTTTAAACAACGTTATATTTCTTACATACTACGTTTCTTTATCTCTCTGCTCAAAAGAGCCACTTCCTTCGCAGTGAGGCAGGCTGTCACCAAGGCTGAAGGCCCCCCTTCAGCTGTTTCTGCTGGGGAGACACACTGAGAAAAACACACTGATTTTCAATGTGTATGAAAGTGCAGAGTACAAATCTTGCAGTTTACCTCCACCGGTACAGAATTACTGGTACAAAATACCAGCTTGTTAATAGGACAACTTCTCCAACACACTGAAGGATAACAGCTTTATTTAAGAAGTCAGAAAAATTGAAAGAGAAAAGCTACCAGACAGTGCTAAGGTGAAGTTTGTGGAAGAGACACCTTACATAATGCTATGTTGAAAACAGTGTGCAAATTCTTTAATCAAAGGCTTAAAATAAGTAAAACTTACTTATGTAACAGAATACAATTAAAGCATTAATTTTTGCTATGTGCTAATTATTTCACAGCACATCTAGAATGAGGAAAAAATCGTGAAAAAGAAAAAAGGAATAGGTGATATTCACATCTGAGTGTATGAAAGGACTGCAGTTCTTACCTGCTGCCATCACACTGAGCACTGACTGATATCAGTACAGGACATTACCAAGACTGAGAAATGCTGAGTTAGGTCACATATCAAAATAAAGTTCTTCAAGAGTGAAAGCCAGCACTAGTTCCCCTCTAAGTATAGCTGAAATTCATCATATGGCAGCTCAGGCACATGAGCCTACACGGACACATGGACAGGCGCCATTTTCATGAGCAGCTGCGAAGTAAAGCACACTCCTTAAAAGCCATCTTCAAGAGAGATAAATGGCACCTATATAGCAAAATGCCTCTGAAGTTGTATCCACTTTGCCCTGTCCCCTCTCCCACCAAAACAATTTGAAACTAGCTGGTAAGCAAGGACCGATCTAAGATGCTGCTGGGTCAGTCCTAGTGGGCACCTCATAGCTCCCAAGTTGATGTGCAGGATGGCAGGGCTGTTTCCCATTCTCTCTGGATCTGTCAGCACACAGCCTGCCCCTCAGGACCTGAGAGGCATCACTGCAGCAGTATGAGTAAGTAGTGAAGTAGCATTCACAAGCAATAGTGATAACTCACCAAGAAAACACCCTAATCTCTAGGACTTTATATGCACGGAGTGCTTGTATCTGCAAATACAAATTTAATCTCACTGAAAAATGCTGATACATATTTCAAGTTAGTGTTGATTCACAATGGTGAAGGACCACGGCTACGTCTAAAGACTGATTTCTCCCTGTGAACAGCTTTCAAGGTTTTCGTTGCAGTAGAAGTATATATTGAAGGCAGAGTTTTTAGATAATTAGAAGTTGAATGTTAATGAGTTTGTCTGTTTCTAAAGGAAGGAGAAAACAAAACTGGAGACAACAAGCAGCACAAAGATGTTAGGGCACTCCTTCAAAAAGATTGTTAGTTTCACCCATTCATCTTGTAGGGCAAAATGCTGTAGAAAAACACGTTTCACAAGCCGCTGCGCTCATCTGTGTCATCATCGCTATGAGGATGACACATTCTTGAGCTCTTTCCTGCACGGTGCTGAGAGGTGCTAAGTCTTACCAACATGAGCTGCTGCAAAGCCGAGCACCATGCAGAGCTCACCTCAACAAAATCCACACAGGGCCACTGGCAGCCAACCTCTCTCCGCAACACTTCAGTCCTGTTTGTGGGCCACTACCTTTGTTACTCAGCTTCTGGCGTCAGAACAGGTGACTTCTGATCACTATCAGGTGGAACCTGCACAGTTTGTTTCCAAATTTGCTACCAACTCTTCAGTGGGTATAGCAGCCATTAAGGACTGATGGGGAACAGACATCAGAGTTTTCTAAACGCAGCTGGCCCTGGGGGATATTGCACTAGCGTGCACTTACTGCATGCATGGGTGGAAATTTGCATTGGTTGGAAGTAGGAGGAATAATTAACAGGAATAAAAGATAACCAAATCTCCCTGTGAGTGCATTTCAGTTATTTACTGCCAACTCTCTCACACCAACCTCTAATTCTAGACAAGATTATTTATTAATTGTATTGATTTAATTTATTGTCTTTATTTCCTAATCAGTCTATTCTTGACCTTATCAGATCTGCTGATTAAAGGCATATTATTTAAGCATATTGTGAAGTCTGCCTGCAGCAGACTTACGCTGGTTTTAACAAATATTCTTCAGAAAAATTACGAGTCTTTATGAGGATACAGTCAGGCAAATACCTTTGCTCTTGGCTAAATGACAGTTCCTGCCCCCTACACCACAGGTGCTGCAGTAGCAGCACAACTCCAAGTAAAACTGGATGAGGAGATGAATATCAAGCCACGAGGCATGACATTTTTGGCAGGAACATTTCCTACCCATATATGGAGACTCCTCAGTTGATGAGGGGAGGAATGATGAGGGCCATATTTGAATTTCAAGAGGCACCAAAGCTGCTACACCACATTTAGAAAGTAATCTTCTGAGAGCTGGGCTAGTAACCTGCCAGATATGCATTCTGCAGCTTTACATTCCTGAATAAAGCCTCTGAGTTTTGGCCCAACCATCTGTGAGTTATGCTTTCTGTATTTTTGGGGAGTTAAGCCATTATACAAGTAAACATTTCCCTGAAGAAGCATTTACAGGTGATTCTATTTGCTTCATATCTTCTAACGCTAGAGAATATACAATCTTGGCATTTCCTAAATTCAGATCACTTGATTTTGCAAACACTGATCTTTCAAGAACAAATGTTCCAAATGAGCCCTGCTGTCACCAGACAGGCTTTCACCTATATGCTGCATGATCCACGTTTTCTTACTACCTAAGCTAACGGGCAAGGAATGGCTGTAAGACTGATTGAGAAGGCAGAACCTGGAGGCTCTATCAGGTGCTGCAATGAGCAGTGCTCAGCAGCAATGCTGGTGGAGTCCCAGTCCCAAGCTGAGGAAGGCAGCTTTTCTAGCTTTAGTCCTTCCTAGGGCAGCTGCAGGGAAACAGCCTGTAAGTCTCCTCTGGCTTTAGGGGAAGAGTTTTGCAAAAGATCGTAATGGGACATGAACTCATGTCTACCAACTGCCCCCACTTCCAATTACTGCTCTCCAGCCCAGACGTTTCTTTCAGCTTAAGTCAGGGAGCTCATGCTCTGAAAGCTAATGCCAAGTGCCACAGTTTCACAGGGTGTCATGGAGAATGCTAACAATAGGCAAGCACAGGATGCAGAACACCTAACTTTCCCATGCATTAGCAATAGAAATGTGCAAACACTGACGCCAGCTGATAAGCAGCTGCTTCAGGAAATTCACAGAAGAGCCGAGCCCAGGCTCAGGGCTGCAACCACAGCTCCCAGGAGCAGCATGACTGTTCCATGTTGGCATGTTTCTCACCATTTAGCAAGACTGAAAGTATTTAAACTGCCCAACAACTGACAGATTCATTGGGCTCTTATGTGAGGCCAAAAGTATCGGAAAAAATTGAGGAGCATTTTATTCCCTCTTTCAAACAGGAAGATGTTAGGTTGTTACTTTGTTCAGGCTTTTTTCCATTTTTTGAGAGGGTGGCAGGTTAGTTTGGGCTGTTTTTTTCTTGCTTGCTTTTAATGGGTTGAGGCGTATTTTTCAGCACTATTTTAAAAGACATATCTCCAACATAGTAAGACTGATTAAGTTAACCTGAAATTATTTCAGAAACACTTTTCAAGCATTTCCATGAGAAGTTAAACGTTTAGTGGATTTTTAGAAAAACAGACCATATTTATGCTCTGTAAAGTGCTGCCTTGCAACAATAAATCCTCAAAGCTGCTTTAACACTGCTCCTCACTTCCTACACTTGGTCAGTCCTTCTAGTAAAGCATTTAGGGTGCTGATCAACTCAACCAGCTGCCGGTGCCTCTGGTTCTTGCAAGATGCAGCAGCTCAGACCGAGCCATCTTCGTTCTCAACACCCAAACACAAGGTGAGGGGTGTGGAGAGAGAGAGAGGTACAAATATATTTATATATGAATGTATGACATGCACATCGGTAACGTTTTTTTTTTTTTTTTTTTTTTTTT
>PPHD01007548.1:0-12342 GCA_002909625.1 Bambusicola thoracicus
TGTGATACCTTTGTAAGGGAAAAAAATCTCCTTTGTAATTCCCCAAACGTACTTGATAGAATAAATAGTAACATGGAGTTTTCTAACTCCTACCTCAATTTCATCCAGGTTTCCAATAGCACTCTAGATTCCTTACTGAGTAAACCTGGGGGTGGGGGAGAGGGGAATGGATAGATAGCAAAAGTTTCTTTTGACAGATTGTCAAATCAGAACAAACAAACAAAAGAAACAGCACCAAAAACACACAGATCAGGGGAGCTGCTCAAGGTTGTCTAAGACCAGAAATAAATCCCAGGTTTCAGGGCTGTTCCTCTGTACCCTGTACACAGTTTTACATTTCCAGGACTCATATTGAAGTGATGGGAAGATAATAGTGGCAGGAAAGGCACTGCATTTCCACAGACCTACTCAAAATCTTTTTGCTATCATTGTAGAAAAGAGTTATACATAACATATATATTGGGGAAAAAAAAAAAGGCAAACAGATCTTTAACATGAAGGGGTGTTAGTTCGGCAAATTTTGCCACAAAAGGTTGTGGGAATTATTTTTCTGTGTTTAACTAAGGAAATGAAATGCAAACAAGCCTCCTTTATAACTCAGTTGAGATTTTTAAGCACTGAGAACTCAAAAATTGCATTACTAACATTCCCACAGCAACTGTAACTTGTCCATACCACAAATGCATATGGCACCATAAAAACCAACACTCCAGACAGTAATAGCATAAAACTCTGAACGGTGCTTTTACACTGTGGTGTTTATTGAAGAAAGTAAAATGCTGATTTCCATCATACATGTTGAAGCAAAATATCAGCCAAAAGGCTGAACTAACTTTGGATGTGTTTCGCTTAACCATTAAGGCACGCTCTTAACTTCCTGGGAGAAGTTCCTTTAATCTCTGCATCGTTCTGGAGTCCTCCCCACCTTCATCCATGATGGACAGATGGACACACTGTCCCTTGTCTCATGCTACCATAGCCCATGAGATAAAAACAGGTGTATAGTTGTTTGCATGCATGAGAGGATGCAAAATGCTAGTAGCTCAACCCCAGAAGTTTATCACTGACCATATTTCACAGGAACACATCAGTGTGGGGCAAAAAACAAGCCAAAAGAGCTGCCGTCAGACATGTTGTCCAACTCTTCTGTCATACCAGCAGATCTGAGGTATGCAAAGAAAAGTGGCCACAAGGTTATACTTAGCCATCAAGCAGGAAGTCTTAGTGCATCTGCATTAAAAATGTACTAATAAAGCTTCTGTGAAACATATAGTGTGTAATGAATAAGTTGGTCTGATACCACCTTCCTACTTCTGAGATAGCAGCTGAACTGGTGGAAGCCTGCTGACCCAACAAAAAGTTGACTTTGTTTTTGTTCAAGAAGCACCATCTGGCATCCATAGCTGGAGAGCTGCTGCAAAGTTCGTCTTGGTATCATCATCTACTATCAGCCACAAAAGGTGTACTGGTTGCTATCTACTTTGAGTCAAGCCTGGAAAGCTGCAGGTCTGAGAAGTGTGAGCAGTGCAGATGTACTGACCAGCTTTAGAGGAAGGCTCCTGCTGGAGCAGGATAGCACACAGTTTACAGCAATGGGAATCTTGATCTTCCTGCATCTGTGTTCCAAACGTTTTTACCTCATCCATTCCAAAACATCTCTGCTCCCATTTGTTCTTCTGCTCCTTCTAGCACTGCTCCCATACTGGGTGCACTGAGCATATGGCTGTCCCCTCTCCTCCATCAGTGGTTCCCACCATTTAAAAGAGCAGATTGTCAATAACCAAACAAAACAAACTGGAAAGCCCTATCCTACTTATGGGACCTGCTGCTGGGGAAGGGTAGCATGGCACTGCATGTGCCTGAGCATGTCATGGTGGTGAGGGAGCTGGTGGTTCAAAGGGAAGCAGAGGATGTTGGCTGGGGAGCAAGTGGAAAGATCAAAAATATGGGAGACTTCAGCTTGAACTGCATTTTTGGCAGTTCTGGGACTGTTGTTGGCTCAGAGTGCAGTACATGACTGGCACAAATAGCGATTTGGAGGAATGAGAGAAAAGGAACACTTTATATTTCACATTCAATTTGACCCACCATAATCAAATTTGTTAATAATAACCAACAAATAGTTGAGCAGTAATGAGATGATACAGAACATGTTCTATGGAAATTTCTAGACAGCATCAAAACTCTCATGCTAAGTTCTGTAAAACACCACCCTCTTAAGGAAAAGCCCTGGCAAGAGAGGGAAGCTGAGGTCTATCTGAGTTCACGTGCCCTTACTGTTAGCTTTGGCATGTATCTTCGTTGCATTCAAGAGTTGTGCTCAGAAGTCAACTGGCTTGTAACACAGGGAGATGTGCAGGTAAAGGGCAAGGTCCTGCACAATGTTTGCCACTGCTGATTGTCTGTGAGGTGCACAGGCCTTCCAACATGCTGCCTCCTCTCTGAGGCTGGCTTTTTGTACAATAACGCTCTCAAAATCCTCTAAAGCTCCACTTGCACAGAGATAGCAAATTAGATCTATTTAGATCTACTCAGCTATCTTTATGTCTTCAAATAATTTTGCACTTGGAACCTGCAAAGTTAAAAGAGAAATTATGTTACCTTTGCATTTGACATGACATATATGAAAAAAAAAGCAGTGGTTTGACAGCTCTCTACAAACTACTGTCTTGAGTTCAATTCTCAAACTGTCACACTTTGAAAATGAAGAATGGAGGTGAGAGGGCGCAAGGGATGGCCTAAACAGGGAGGAGGTAATGCTCTGAGGTGACACTCCATCAGCCAGGAGAGCTGGCCTCCTGCTGGAGGTTGCTGCCTGCACAGAGCTGTATCTCCAACAGAGATGTTGCTTCTGGGCAAAAATCCTGGCATAAAAGGTCCTTCAGCTTACCCATAAAAACTATAGCTCTGTGAATAGCAGGTCACAGAGAGCATGCTTTCTTTATTCTCCATTATATTCCTAGCCTTTTTCTGTCTTTCTCAGGCCTGATTGATTTAGATCACAGTAGTTATTTGGTTTTCAAAAAGAGTTATTGTTCCCATGTGCAGCGATCTTTATACAGCCAACAAAGCTTTGTGATGTTTCCAGCATATGGCTTGAGTGCCTTTCTTTGACAGCTCACTTTGTATTTAGTCCAGAAGTTTGGGCTAGAAGTGGGGAAACACAAGCAGTAATTAGAAACTCCTTCTCTATCACCTGGCTCTTCTCATTGGCTCCCTGTGTGGCATATGGCACAGGACTTGAACAATTCTTAGCACCAGCACCTGAGCAGGACTGTATAGATTCTTGATAGCAGGATATGCTGTAGGCCATTAAAGTGCTCACTCAACAACTTAAACACCTTAAATTTACTGAACATTGATGTCAACTACCCTGTTTCTAAATTTGGTATGTTGATACTAATCTGCTTAATCCACGTGGACTGAGAATCAGTTATTTAAAATTGATGCAAACCTTTGATGTTCACATTAAATCAGTTCATATTCAGTCTCTCTCACTGCAATACACAATTACATTCAGGATGATTCAGGATGTATATGTGCTTTATAGCATAATGAGGTCTTCCTTACACAGTCCAGAATGGCCTAACTTCAGTCCAGTTGGGATAGCAATTGATTGAAGCATATACTACAAGCCCAACAACATCCAGGTGCAAGACTCCTTGTGCAAATGTGCAGAATGGCTGTACATTGCAAGCTTTGCAGAACCTGCCGCTTCCTTGCAGTATGGCAAGTGCTTTCATATGGCATTTCTGGGTAGCTGACAGACTAGGAGCATGATATCCAGCCAAACAATGTGACAAGGAAGGAAGGAATTGCTAAAATCTGATCTACCACCAAATCTTGTACTGCCAGCAGGACTGTTTTAACCCCTCTGAGAGGAAATTCATCCAGGATGAACTGTCTATGAGTAAAGTGATTTCTTCTGATGACTTTTACTCGCTCAACTCAGAGGCACTCACTTTTTTTCAACTACTGCTGTTCTGTTGATGCTGGAGAAAATGGCAATGTTATGAAAGGTCTGGCCCACTTTCTTACAGAAAAAATTTAGATGTCCAGAGTTTCAGAAAAATTTGTTATAAAAGCAAGCAACAACCCACATGTTGGCTGCTCCAGAATATCTCAGGTGCTCCTCAAGGTCTTGTTCTCTGATGTCTTGTGCCTGGGCAGCTGAAGTCAGAAATGAGGAAGAATTTCCCCTCAGAAAGAGTGGTCAGGCACTGGCACAGGCTGTCCAGGGAGGTGGTGGAGTCACTGTCCCTGGAGGTGTTCAAGAAACGTGTAGGTGTGGCACTTAGGGACATGGTTTAGTGGGCACGATGGTGATGGTTTGATGGTTTATCTTGATAACCTCTGAGGTCTTTTCCAACCTTAACGATTCTATGATTTGTGGTACAGTGTGATGTAAAGACCACTGCTGGACTGATTACCCAATGACAAGCAGGTCCTTTAGCTAGGACCTTTGCGATCCTTTTACAAGCTGCCTACCATGGTATTGCTAAAATTGCTAGGTTCTCCTTAAATCAATCAGATGTGCTTCACACACAACTGCCAGTTTCTGAGTAAAACTTTCAAGTGCCTTTGTTACTAAGCCAGGTTGACTTTGAGTGGTACTTAGAGATCAAACACATGATCAGGTTTCTAGAACTTCTCCAGCCTGGAGTTACCAGAAGTTGTACAAAAGCTGAATGGCAGTGAATATCTGTATACAAATGCAATGTAATTTGACCTAATTTAAACCTCTCTTGTTATGAGGTAAGTTCAGAGCTGCCACAGACTGAAAGCAGACGCACAGAAAGGTATTGCTGTTTAGCTGACACATGGTAACCTGTTATGTGGCATTAGCTGGGTAGTTGATCTGGACTCTTAGGTTTTTAAATCCCTTTCAAAGATTGAACTTAGGCACTTAAAAAAAATTGCACAGTTCTCTCTTGCATATTGACTGCACAAACTCGTGTAACTTTGGAGCGCTTTTTAGAGAAGGTTGCTTCTAATAATGATAGTACTGTGGACAAAATAAACAGAGAGATAGAGAGATAAATAAAGCTTTCAAAAATAAAAAGCAACTCTGACAAAGCTCTTCCTCCCCCTAGTTGAAGGGACTACAAGACCTTGAAACTAACGGATTTCTGATTCCTATGCAGAACACAATTATTCTCGGTTAGCAACAGTGAGTATTGGTAATGGAAAAGTGAATTACCGTGTACTCAGATTTATTTTCACAGAGGCTTCTAATAAACTTATCATGTGTAATTTCCATAATAAAGTGTGTAATTATTTCTCGTTTTTTATTGTGGAGATTTAATATTGAATAGTTGCCTCAGGTCTACTACTAAACCACACAGTACAATGAAGCTGTTGTTTTGTTTGGTTTTAATTCTTAGACCTAAGAAAAGGACACCCTAGCAGAACTTGTATAAAAAGTGGAAAATTGGCTACATCCCTTTAAGCTCAAAGAAAACATAATTTATAAAACAGGCTTCCCAATGTCCTCATAAGCTTTGTCCATTTTCTGGAAAATCATGTCAATAGATCAGCTGCTAATTATTGTTTGAAGGTCAAGCTAAAGGTTTTGTTTTTCTTGCCGTTGACTTCCGTAGGTGAAGAAACACTTCGCTTTATGGCTAGGCTTTCTTGGAACTAATTTTCCACCAGTTCTTGTGCTACTGAATGTCAAATATCTCTATCCCTGAAATTCTGTCACATCATTCTGAGCAGCTAAATCTAATTGCCACCTCTTTGAAATATTTCTTTGAGCATTTATGTGGCTTTTAATTTTTTTTTATTTTTTTATTTTTTTTTTTGTCTGTATTCTTTCATTTACTGCCTTTGGCACTTTTTTTTTTTTTTTTTTTTTCCAGTTCAAAGACCCTGCTGAATCTAAGTGCCCTGTTAGGAGCCAGGCTAAAACCAAAAAACTGCAATTGAAGTTTCACGGCTCTGTGCTGACTTCTTCAGTGTTCTAGAAAAGGGTTTCACCCACCCCATTGGGCTGAGAGAGGGATAGTGGGTAGCTGTGTGGAGAGGCAGCCAGTGGAATTTGCTTCTCAGATGCAAAAGTCTGCACGGGAATAGATGCAGCAGATGACTGGAGAGAAAAAGTATTGATTGGGCTGATGAGTGGAGTGCAAGGGATAGAAAACATGGAAAGCTGAGGTTCTCTGCAGTGGGCAGGACTGTCAAGAAGGACAAGAGGCCACCATGAGAGTCCTACTAGACCAGCTGACGTGGAGTCTGGATGCCTTGAAAAGGAGCAGGTGTAATTACAAGTATGCAACTCTTCCCTGGTTTCATCTTGCAAAACTAAACAATGCACCATCCCAAGAAGCTGCTAGAGTGAGCTTCTGTATGTAAGATGCCATCATGAAGCATCTTTCCCATTGTGTGTTTTGAGCTGTTGTATACCACTTGGCACCAGTCCTGGGGGACTGCTGTACTGGTGCACATGAAGCTCTAGCTGTGAAGACCACTGTCCTTTCTCTCCACAGTGAGTCATGGTGAAAGGCCGCCGCGTTGCTCCTGGCACTGAGTGTAACGTAGCATCTGTTCTGCTACACCTGGACTAATTGTGTAAACTCTGTGTAGTTAACAGGGAGAAACAGTCACTTCAGTTGTATTGTTCACCTTTTCCTAAGGCAGACATCTGAGAGATCAAATGCTCTCCTAACATACCTAATTATTTGCTTTCACAGTAAGGGATGTAGACTCTGTAAGTCTCCAGAGTTAGCTTAGATGAATGCACTCTGCACACCTATAAGAATTACTTCATGTTTTATAAAGTCCACGTGTGCAATATTTCTTGGGTTTTTGCTTCTTTCCACTATTTGTCACTTTCCTCACCACTAACCCTTTTCATATTTTAATCTCTTTGCCTTTATTGTATGCATGATGCATTAATGTCTGTGGTGTCCATTGATTCTCTTTTACTTGTTTGCTTACTAGCTATCAGCAGCAAGATTTGACGCAAGTTACATCACAAAATATCCATTCTGACTAAGAAAAAGTGTCTCTTTGGTGTAGATGTTGACCTTTGGACCAATGAATCTCATTCTATGTGAGAATTTTTTTACGCAGAGCTTGGCTGAAGCATGGTGCTTCAGAAACTGACTGCAACTCTGCATCTTTTCCTGAAGAACTAGTCTTCTAGCTGAGGCAATCAAAACAGCAGCAGATTGGCAACAGATGACTTTGTAACAAAACTGAATTTTGGACAGGAGCGTTTGGAGGTGTGAAATGGAAAAGAAAATCTGAGTCCATTTTTCTAAGAAAGGAAATCAAATTGTTGAATGTAATCTGGAGAAAACAGTAGAATGAGAGAAAGAAAGAGGACTAAAACCTCAAGGAATGAGTGAAGGCACCCTCCTTCCTCGTGCCATCTCTGCCCCCAGGCACTCTGAGTGCCCCTGCCCACAGCTCTGAGGAGAGAGCCTGGCCTCCACCAGCAGCCATTGTGAAGGGCTGAGAGGAAACCATGCTGTTCTGTTCAGCTGGGAGAGGTTTGCACCCTACCGAGATCTAGAAAAACAAGTGGAAATTGTAGCCATAAGTTTTGAATAAATAAAATAAGAAATAAAACAGTTCTGCAGTTCTAAGGAGAAAATAATATTTGATTAAAAGACAAAACATGTATGGGGTAACTTTTTCATTTCCTGTTCATGATGAAGGTATTACTGACATTATTTAAGCTGTGTTGAAGACATATAACGAGAGTCTAAGCAGATATAAATGTTCTTCTGGAATGTTATTTATAGTTCCTTGGTACCCGATGCCAAACGTTAATAAGGTTTATGAGAAACCAGTGGAGACTGTAAATTGTTAGACTTCTAATTTAAATCATGTTGCTGACTCCATTTGTTTCCTACACATTGATCTGACAGTCAGAGATAAATCTGATAAAATTTTCAGTACTGCAGAGAGATTTGTTTTCTGTCAGTGAGTATCTAACTGTTAGAAAGACAAAGAGTGGGGTTATTGGGAGCAAAAACACAGGCAGCAATACACTGCACTCAAATACTTCTTTTGTATTGATTTTAATGTTATGGTATTTGATAAATTGCTTATGCAGCCATTTAACTGACTCTTCTGGAAAGTGTTTATTTGCAGTCACCTCAATGTCAGCACTGAAATGAGCTGGGACTGAAATTTCATTAAGAAAGCCATATTTCATTATTATGGCCCCAGCGTTCATCACTGTGTACATTAAGTACAAAACCCATAGAATGTTTAAGCAATACTACAGCTATGGCAGAAAAAAATGGGCATGCATGAGCTGACAGGATATTCGTTGTTAACACACTGGCCATACCAACAGTTTGGGCTCTTGTGGGACAAATGGCTGGAAGAGTATATGGGTCTTAATCTTTGAATTTCCTTTGATTCGACCATTTGAAATTGCAGCCCTAATTTCCCTTAGAGCAAAGAAAACCTCAGAGTATCTGCTCTGTGCCAAACTGAGTTCTGCTGTAAAATCTGAAGGAGGAGGCCAAAAAGAGAGGAAAAAAGTTATGAGGATCTTCCTTAGGATGTCTGCACTGAACAGTTCCTTCAGGACAGAAGGGGGTTTTCCTCCAGTTGTGAGTGAAGCTACAGGGATGGGTGGGTCTCCTATCTTCTGGACAGCTTGATGGACACAGAAGTCTAGGATAGGGAGTGGTACCCCCTGCTCAGATCTTGACATCTCTAGCCTCATAGATGCCTACTAGGGCTTCCTGCCTTCCCCATCTGTTCACCTCCAAACCTCCTTTGAAAAAGGACTCCAGAAGAGAAAGAATGCAGAAAAAAATCACAATAGAGTTGCAGGTTGGAGGAAGATGACTTTGGTCTTTTGAAGATTCAGATTCTGTGCCTTAATCCATCAAAGCATTCTTGAGTGACTGAGCAACTTCAGTGGCTCCCCTGTGCCCTTGTGTCCTATACTCAAAACAGAAGCCATTCTGATTTCATACCTTACGGCCAAAGGCATGTATCAATATCTGACATTAACAAAGGTGGTTCTGCTTGTGTCCCCCTTTATCTGTGCAGATGGGGAGGCATATTGTAGCACTTCTGTTGCTTGGACATGGGGTCTGCTCAGTAGTACTGGTGCTTTTCAAACTCCTATCATATTTCCATTTCAGAGCAGCTACATTTAGCCTTTTTCCAAACGACACTGTAATGTGCATCTACAAACCTGTTTGCTTCAGTTTAACTAAATCAGCTTAAGCATTTCTTCACCCAGATGTCACTCTCACTACAAGTCTCACTGCAAGCTCCATCATAAGAGTTTGTTAGTGTAATGAAGAGGGGATGATTCTGAACCTGTGAAGCCAACAGACAAAGGGACAAATGCAAACAAAGCTAGTGGGATGCAGGGCTGCAAATTAGCATCCACAGGACAAAAGTTTGGGCAGGAGAACTTTGTTAGCAGGGACGTATTTCTCAGGTACAGCCTTGCACTTTAATTTTCCATCCCACCACATACCCTGTTACATGCTGGTCCAGTGCACACCCAATTGTCATGCTCTAACTTCAAAGAAAGATGCAGGATTTGCATCCAACTACGTTATGAGGGAAATGGATTTAGGAGTACGATTTTGTGGAAATAATGCTGGGAAAAAAGTCCTGTTCTGTATGTGTGTTAAAAGAGCATTAAGAAGCCCAGTCAAGAACTGGGACATGAAGGACTTTATGGCACTTTGAGCTTTACGAAGATTGATGATACATTGCATTTTATTCCTCTTTTCTGTCAGTCAGAAAAATCCTCAAGGAAAACAGCCATACAGAAATGAATGTTGTTTAGAGAAAGTAAATAAATCATAGAAAGAAGCAGTACACTGGGTTTTTTTGTTTGTGTCTTTGAATTTATCAGACTGAACCAAATGAAAATCAAAATATAACAGGAAAATGGAACTGAAGGGGACCTTGAAACACAAGCCACTTTCAGACAGCTTATCTACACTTTTCCTCCTAACAGCGTGATTCAAACCCTGTAGAAGTTGATGCATGTCATAGGCTTCAGTGGCTTTAACAGTTCCTCAGTGTTTTACAATTCCTTTGGAGCAAGAGAAATCTAGCTCGCCTCCTCCCATACACCAAATAAAGTTTCCAAAATGGCACCTCTGGCTTGCTGACTGCACTCTTTTCTATTTTAATTGTACACGTGTATCCCTGAGAAACCTCTTTCCAAGTTCAGGATAAACTCATGTTTCCTCTGCTTGCCAGAAGAAAATGAAAAGTAAAGCCCCATCAATTTTATTGCTCATAATTGTGGATAAAATGCAATATATTTGGCTCATATAAATTTGCTAGCAAATTATATTCAATAAAACCCTGGCGAGCAATTTAAAAGCATAAATCCCCCCATGCTGAAAAAAAGCTCATAAATTATACAAGAAAAAGGAGTGATTTCATCAAAGAGCCAAGCTCTGCCCATGGAATGCTTCAATAGTTCTGGATTTATAGTTTTCTGAGAGACGATTTATGATCCCTAATTTTCTGCAATAAAAATCTCAGCAGGGATTCTCTGAATGAAATATCTTTTAACAAAGAAATAAATAAAAAAAATCCATCCAAGAGTGAATGCAGACAATGCCATTCTTGGAGATCTGCCCCTTTCGTGTTCCTGTTCCAAAATTATTCATGGAAGGCCATAGTAAAGATTGCATAGTGAGAAAGGAAATAAGACCATTAGACTGAAATAAATGCACTGCACTCTTTGAGAGGACATTTTTCGTAATAAGTTCACCTGTCACACTTCAGAGTCATTATTCTTAGGTAAGAATAAATTGATCAGAATGGTTTAAAGGAAAGGTTAAATATTTCCAAAAGATAGGTGTAGTTATATTGTGTATACGACCTAGAGGGGGAGGACATGCATGAAGCCTATGCACACACATGAAGTGTAATCACAGCTTGATGAACCAAGAGGTTCACGCACTGCCCCTACTTTTAGGGCTCTGGTTCACAGTCCTTGCTAAATGTGTCTGCAGAGGCTAAAGAGGTGACTGTTCCCATGTGTCATCAGTCATTAGGCAGCAGGTACCATGAATTGAAACATACGTCTGTCACAGGTCACAGACGGGGGCAGTAAGGTGAAATGAAAATGACAAGTTTTGAGTTAATGTGCCAGGTTGTGAATAAAGACAGCTGAGAGGAGACTTAATGTCTCTTTGACTGCTATAGGGATGGGATAGAAAGAAGCCGTAAATCACTTTTTAAAACTTACACACAGATCACATTGGTGTTGTGACCAAGAACTGCTGTATTGAGGGTCTGCTACTGGATATTATCAGAGAGACGATAAGGGTCTGAATGGGTATTACTAATACACTGTGGTTGTTTTTCAAGATAAAATGTTATTATTCACACTTAATCGATACGAAGCTAAGATCTGCTGGCCACTCTTTTTTATGTACTCTAGGAAACCAAGCAGACTACTGGCTCATGGCCAACCTGCTGTCCACCAGGACACCCAAGTCCAGCTCCTCTTCAGCAGGTCAGCCCCCAACCAGTACTGATGAATGTGGTTATTCCTCCCGAGGTGTAGGAGTCTACACTTGCTCTTGTTGAACCTCAACAGGTTCCTCTCTGTCCAACTCTCCAACCTGTCCAGGTCTTGCAGTACAGTCTTCTGGTGTGCCAGCCAATCCTCCCAGCTTTGAATCATCAGCAAACTTGCTGAGGGTGGACTCTGTCCCTTCATCCAGATCACTGACAAAGATATTGAACAAGACCAGAGAGATCTGTAGCTGGACTGGGACAATCCCAAACACAAATACAGGTTAGGTGGAGAGTGGTGTAAGAGCAGCCCTGAGGAGAAGGATTTGAGGTTGCTGGTTGATGAAACACACAGCATGAGCTGGCAATGTGTGCTTGCAGCCCAGAAGGCAAACCTATCCTGGGCATCAGAAGTGGGACCAGCAGATGGACAGAGGTGATTCTGTCCCTCTACTATGTTCTTGTGAGGCCCCACTTGGAGTACTATGTCCAGTTCTGGGGCCTCTAACTCAAGAAGGACATCAAACTGTTTGAGCAGGTCCAGAGGAGGGCCATGAAGATGATCAGACAGCTGGAGAACCTCATCTACAGGGACGGGCTGAGAGATCTGGGGCTTTTCAGCCTGGAGAAGAGAAGGCTCTGGGGGAACCATATAGCAGCCTTCCAGTACTTGAAGAGGGCCTACGGGAAAGCTGGGGAGGGGCTTTGTATAAGGTCATGTAGTGACAGGATGAGGAAAATGCCTTTAAACTGGAAGAGGGCAGATTTAGCCTAGATATTAGAAAGAAATTCTTTACTGTGAGGGTGGTGAGACACTGGAACTAGTCGCCCAGTGAGGTTGTGGATTCCCCCTCCCTGGAGGTGTTC
>PPHD01007548.1:12749-22936 GCA_002909625.1 Bambusicola thoracicus
AGTGGGTGCTGTCCCTGCCTATAGCAAGAGGGTTTGAATTAGATGATCTTACAGGTCCCTTCCAACCCAAAACATTCTGTTTCCATGATTCTATGATAAGAAAAGAAAGTAGCTTTCTCTATTTCTATTCACTGTATTTTTCTCCAACTTAGGCTCCCGAGCCTTCAAATTCCATGACAAGAAGAATAGATGAAAAGACTCTATTTCCTTTGCTAAGCACCGGATCAAGCACTTACCCAAACACATGTAACACAAAGGAAAATGCTCAAAACCATTCTGTTTTGACCGTAAACAATAGGCAGAAAAGGTTGGTGAAGATATTTGATTAATCAGACTTGTTCTTAATTTGTATTGTGAAATAAAACAAGCATTGTTTGGGGCGATGATCCTTGGGGTCCCTTCCAACACAAGCTATTCTATGATTCTGTGATTACTGAAAATCACCCAGGTTCAGCAAACTCATATGTAGCACAGCAGACTCAGTTAACAGAGACTCATGAAAGAAGGGTAAGAAAACTTTAGCAAGGAGAAAAAATTTCAATAAATTAATTTAAACTCATGTTGCAGCTCTGGAAGACTACCAGCTAAGAGTGCTGAGGCAGAACAGCTGGCTGAAAGGAAGGAAGCTTGTCTCTGAAAAGGTAATTTGTAAGTATTAAGTATTCATGATTTGCTATCTATCATCTGTGCCTGCACCAAAACATTTTACAAGAACTGGGCATTTTGCCCGTGTCTGTCCAGCAGGACCTGGAGTACTTCCTACCTCCTCTGCCAACAACATCCTATGCTATTGTTGGGAGCAGACCCAATTACTAGTGGGTTCCTTCCATATCACGCAGTGGAAACCCTGAAGGAAACTGCAAAGTGCCCGTGATATGAACAGAGAGTATGTGCATGGAGACACATGCTGTGTGCTCTGCATACACTTGTGGCTGAAGCAGACCAAAATAAGGCATTCATCAACACCTCATTCATTTTTCCTTTAAAAAAAAAAAGGCTGCAGCTTGATCATTACCAGCTCCTACAGATTTGTATTTTGTTTCATTTTGTTCTCTGAGAATCCACTATTCTTCAGTTTTCTTGCATTTCAAGAATGCAAATTAAAAATTTGTTTGCAGATATGAGACACTGCAGTAAAAACATCCATTTGCTTCTCATACTATATTAATAAAAGAAGAGACTTCAGGAGATACACACATGATGCCATGTATTAACACCAAACTGAGTAGTGCAGCTGATACATTGGAAGTAAGGGAAGCCACAGAGGGACCTGAACAGCCTGGAGAAGTGGGCCCATGAAAACCTAGTGAGGTTCCACAAGGCCAAGTGCAGGGTGCTGCACTTGGGTCTGGGCAATCTCAGGTATTTATACAAACTGGGGGAAGATCTTGAGAGCAGCCCTGCATAGAAGGACATGGGGGTTCCGGTGGATGAGAAGCTGGACATGAGCCAGCAGCGTGCACTTGCAGCCCAGAAAGCCAACTATGTGCTGCCTTAAAAAAGGGGTGACCAGCAGGGAGAGGGAAGTGATCGTACCCCTCTACTCAGCTCTTGTGAGGCCCCATCTGGAGTACTGCATCCAGGCCTGGGGCCCTGTATGGCAAGCAGGTATTGGATTGGAAAGATTATCCTGTTACAAAGCAGAAATGAAATAAAGATTGTACCTGTGTCCTTGGCTTGCCAAAAGGTTCCCAGAGGGAGGAACTCCAGAGAGAGATGCTTCCTTCTTAGGAGTCAGCTCTTAAATGGGGTCTAGGAGCCATGCCCCACCCCTTCCAGTCTCTCAGGTGTGCCCCTGCAGCTGGCGCAGCGCTCGCCTCAGGTGGTCAATCAGAGGTTCAGGCCGTGATTCAACAGTTCCCATACAGGCCCCCAGTACATGAAGGACATGGAGCTCTTGGAGCGGGTCCGGAGGAGGGCCACTAAGATGATCAGAGGACTGGAGCACCTCTCCTACGAGGAAAGGTTGAGGGAACTGAGCATGTTTAGCCTAGAAAAGAAAAGGCTCCAGGGAGACCTCGTTGTGGCCTTCCAATACTTGGAGGGAGCATAGAAACAGGAGGGGGAATGGCTCATTACAGGGGTGGGTAGTATTAGGACAAGGTGAAATGTTTTTAAACTGAAACAGGGGAGGTTTAGGTTAGACATTAGGAGGAAGTTTTTCACAGGGGGTTGTGACACACTGGAACAGGTTGCCCAAGGAGGCTGTGCATTCAAGGCCAGGCTGGATGTGGCTCTGGGCAGGCTGGTCGAGTGGTTGGGGACCCTGCACATAGCAGGGAGGTTGAAACTCGATGATCATTGTGGTACATTTCAACCCAGACCATTCTATGATTCTATGATTAACATATCTACTTGGCATTCCAGTGTACCAAAAAAGTAGCATTTTCTTCTGCAGACAGTGGTATCTGGCTTTCATACTGAATAGCAGTAACATTTGACATAACTAGAAACATCCCTCCAAAACAACATCTCCCCACAAAATAAAGGCATTCTAAACTAAGCCTCTATGATCCATCCAGTCAGCTGGGTATATTGAAGTTCAGAGACAAAAACAAGATGAAATGTCTTTTTAACGCATCTTGGAGATAATTCTAACATTTCAGTAAATGAAACTCATCATTGATGGTGTAGTGTCCTGGTGTGTCTCCTGAAGTACATCAGCTAGTGGGATGTACTGTCTCTGCTGGGGAGAAGCTGTTCCTGAAGGGGCCTTCTGAAAATTGCTTCTGTGGATCTCTCTGTGCCTTTTGCACAAATAAAAAGAAAAAAAAAAAAAAAGAAAAAAAGAAAAAAGCCACCTCTTCTCTTACTTTTTTTTATCTTGATCCATAGAATAAACCTGAACCAACGTTCCAGACTTTTACTTGGTCCCATATGGAAAGTCAGCTCAATAAGGTTGATAATTATCGATGGCATTGTTAAGCCTTACTGCATTAGCACCAGTTTTCAATGATCCATAACAATAAAAACAAGTCTTTTAAACATCCTCCCATTATTAGTGCCTAAAACAACAGGGCTGGGTCTCCACAATAGGTTATGTTCAGAAAAGTGAAGGAACCTTGCTCAAAAGATTTTTATTTTTGTTCAGCACGATCTAACTGGCCTGCAGTAGATATCTTACAGCTACTAAAAGAGCAACTAAGCAAAAAAGCCAGTTCCTCAAATCAAATTACATAAGAGGACATCTGAAAGGAAATAAAACAAATAGAAGCAAAATTTATAGTAGGCACAACAGAAGCATCGTGAGTTGCGGAAGTGTCAGTGTATATAGCCAAAGAAAGGCACTCAAGAAGAGGTATAAACAGCCTCACAGATGACATACGTAAAATGCAGGGTAACATTTTTGCATGGTAAGTTCATTCTAGCGAAGTGAGATTCATAAACACCCTAGAAACAAGGCTGGAAGGGATCTCAAGAAGTCATTTACTCCATCCTTTTGATGTGAGACAGGCTAAATACAGCTGAGAATGAAATGTCCAATCTGTTCGTAAAAAGTACTAGTAAGAGTCAAACAAAATACATACATGGAGAATAAGGGAAGGGATCAAAATCCAAGCACATTGCATGACTTCCAAGGGGCCAGATTCCCAAAGCTGACTTACGTGTTAACTGCAGAGTCATTTTATAGAAGCAATAAGCTACATTCTTACTGGCAATTCCAAACTGAGGTACAGACTGCTGGGATCAAATCTCCAGTGCAGATGTTGAGTGCCTTTATTTTCTCCGGAAGAGTTGTAAGAGGATAAGAAGGAAGGATAAGAAATAAGATCAATCCCTTAAACGGGAAAAATAATGCCATTAACACAAGAAAATTGAAATATCTTTGTACAATGAGTTGGTAACATCTGGATCCTGATGGCTCTTCATTATATTCAGGAACTCCTTATTGTTACAGTCCATGGCACCGGCCAGCCACAAATCCAAAATTATGATCCTGAAATCAACATGGCCAAGATGTCCCCACATCATTCAATTGGTCTTAAAGCAAAAGTTTTTTTGTTTGCTTGCTTGTGACTGAAGACATAGTAGGCTTTTCTGACATTTTGTGAAGCTATGGTCCAAGTTTCAAATGACATACCATTTGGTCCAAATCAGAATTCAGCTGCATCCAGTCATGAAGGCTTAGGAGAGGAAAAGATTAAAAGCAAAGGAAAAGAAAGAAATATTCAACATTACAAGCAAGTGCTTATATGCAAGTCATGAATGAGCCAAGGGACCTCTAGCCTGAATATGACAGTGTAGTTCTTTCTTTCTCCACTTATTTTTTGATGGAAGAAAATGTCTCAGGAAGAAGATTGAGTAAGAGAAGATTGTGTGCTTTACTGAGGACTAGCCCTAGAATGCCTAAGGAATTGAATCAATAGAAAAAAAAGAAGAAGAAAAAAAAAAAAAAAAAAAACAGAGAGAGAGAGAAAAATACCCAGAAGGAGTGCACTAACCTATCTACATGCCCACTGTGGTGATCAGATACTTCACGGTGATTCTGGTTTACACTGAGACAAATCAGTGCTGATGCTCATGCCAAGCCACAGATACCACAGTCAATTTGTTAGGGAATAACCCTGTGTCTTTCCAGCAGAATATTCTCTCCTTCCATATCCTGTCAGTGAGCAATATGGAAAAACTGCCCTTTAATGGATGAGTGCTGTGTCCTAAAGCAAGACTGGGAAATCATAGCTTGTATTTCGTGCATGAAAGTACTGGAGAACTGGAAACTCAGTTCAACCATTTGGGTTGTCTGGTGATGAGGGTGGAAGCTTATTAAAAAAGTGTGGAGGAATTTATTCTTTGTAGTTTACAGCTGTTACCATTTCAACCACAAGGCCAAACTTGTATCCATGACATTTGTAAAACACAGTGCAGAACCTAGTTTACAAATTATGTGATCACTTTTTACCTTTTTTGTGGTCGGCTTTTGTTTCCTTCTATTTCTTTTTTTTTTTTTTTCTTTTTTCTTTTTTTGTCAAGGTAAACATCTCTGCCCTGAAAAAGAAGTAGCCCAGGAAAATGAAGACTCTTGTTCCTCAAGGTGGTTTAGCTGGGACAAGAGGAGGGTGTCAGAGTAGCTCCTATCCCATTTCGATAGAGGTCAGACTATTTCCAATGAGTGGAAATTCTAATCTCTCCTCTGCATAATGCCTTCTTCCCTCCATGCTCCTCATAATACTACCTGTACCAAAAACATATTTCTCTCCTGTTGAGGAATTCACATAGTACTCAACAAGAGATGGAAGAACACATTAGCATCCATGCTTATTTTCTTGTGGGCTTACCAGTTAAGATCCAGAGAAGCTCTGGGCATGTGCCTTCATTGTGATCTGCATAAAAATCTTATGTTCTCTAGCTACTGGAATGAGAACCTATTGCAATGCTTTTTGTGTAATCAATTGAACAAATGAGAACAACCTTTCCCAACTTTGATTTTTTATCTGTGGTTGAACTGAGTTGCCCGTTTGTACTTTACCTCAGAAATGAATGATCTTTTCCAAAACTGGTGAAACAAGATGAAAATCATCCAAGAATGAACCTTAATATTGCCGCATGTGCCCAGTTCAAACTTACTTTACAAGATCTTTTTTAAACATCCCTGAACCTATAGGTTGCTTAGTCTAATCATAGGAAAGCAGGTGTCAGGGTAGGCATTTCTCCACATAAATCATGTTGTGCAACTCTAAAGTTGACGTGCTAGAGACAAATGATGGACAAGGAGCAGTCTATTGTGTATTTGGCTAGATGGTGTGTGGTGAGAGACACAGGGTTACTCGGCAATAATCTTAACAGTGTGTGTTGGCCTAATTGTTGCACGAATTGCACAAATATTTTTATTAACACAGACTGTAAGGAAAACAATTAGAAAGGATGAAAAATGGCTTGAACTCAGCCAGCCCTGCAGTTAACACAGGACAATGGGAAAGTCATGGGCTTGCAGGAGTCTGGTTCAGCTTCCTGCGGGGCCTACTGAACTGGTTGGGAATATCGGAGCCAAAAGTCTGACAATCAAGAAGCACAAATGAATTCTGGCTGCATCAGCAGGACTGTCTTTTCAGTGCCAGCTAGATCTTGGGGAGCTGTTCAGGGGCACCAGACTGAGACCCATACTCTTACTACAGTGTCTGCAGAAGGGAGACCTACCTTAGTTGCCAAACGGGCAGAGCTTGGGATAACTTGGAGGATGGGGAAGAATTGCTCATTTTATAAATGATGTTTGGAAAAGGAAACAATGCTATAATTTTGAGAAAGGGGTTTGTCAATTTATAGCCATATTTTTCACTTTATCCTTGAGGGAAAGTCCACAGTCATCCAAACATGGCTGGACTTCTTGGTGAAACCTTTTCTCCTCGTACTGCAGCCCCTGGCAAATCAGTGAGAGAAGAGACCCATACTCCTGAAATCACTACCATCTGGGCAAGGCTCACTGCCTAGGGTGAGATCAAAATCCAGCTCCCAGCAACAATCTCTGTAGGACTATTGATGTAGAGGCCACCCTGCAAGTTCCACAGCCCAGCTGGTCCTGGATTGCCCTGTTCCAACATGTAGCTGGCTCATCCATATTTTTCCTGTCAAGAAGAATATTAGATAGATAGCTCCTGATGTCTGAGACAAACTGTTTTCTTTTGTAGGCTTTGCAGCCCATCAGAGTCCCAGTACTTGAAGGACAGAAACATTGATAGCTCAAACAGATGCACTGAGTACAGGTATACCACAAGGAGGAAACACTGTCAATTTGTGCTGCAAAAAATGCCACCTCCTGTAGGGCACAGTATCCTTTGTTTCCCTATAAATAAGTAAACCAGGCTCATATTAGCTACCAGGAGTTCTGTTTATCCTATTATCGTATTAACCATTTTGCATTGCAATGGAGTAGGTGCAGGCTGGCCCAAGTCCTTCCTTCCAATTCCAGGGCTGTAACAAGATGTGCTCACTTATGTCCTCATAACTGTTTGAATGTCTCCTCACAGCACAGATTTTCTGTACTGCATTTCAGGACTAACAGTTCTTCTCTTCCAAAGCCAAACTGCTTACTGAGGTGAAATTTCATTGAGACTAATGTGGGCATTATAGATATCTATCAGTAGGAAGGGGCACAGACTTTTCTGGACAAGACGGAGCACAGTCACTGGCTCATGTATATGAGGACAAGTGACTGCTAGGTCACATTTAATAGGCCATAATTCTGTTTAACCAGAAGAAAACATTGCATGATAGGGAAAACAGGCAGACCACAAACTAAGTATACACCACAAAATCCAGTACAGCATGTTGAGTAAGCAAATGCCACTGGGAAGAAAGTACAATACTGTGAGGTACTGGGAAGTGTCAACTAACATCTGCATTTCTTTATTTCTGCCTATAGATCTGCTTCAACAACTGGCTTCGTGATCTCATTTTCATTCTTTCGGATGTAAAATGCTGGGAGCTTACATCTGTGATTCCTTGAACAGCATTTTTCTCCCTCTCAGAAACTCAGTTAACTTCTTGTTACAGGTGAGTCTACGTTTGCCTGATAGGTGATTTCTGACCAGCACTGGTGGGTTACTTGAGAAAAGATCAAATTTGGTCATGCATAGAAAAACAGCGCTTAGCTGTTTTCATCCGTAAACAAAAGGTTTGTCAACCAGCAGCAAAAAAAGGTTTGCCATCAGATAACCTAAGCAACACTTTTATCTGTTAGCGGGAAGCGAGTCTTGAAAAGCAGTGCTAACTAGGGATGAACTGACCCACAGGAGCAGCAATGTCTTCTCTTCTGTCCACAATTCCTCATAGAAAGTACAACTTAAAAAGCTCAGCAGGGACTTGGATGCCGAGTACTTCATGCTTTGGATGCACATCTTGGGAAATATGAAAGGAGCCCAATTTTAGGGAGTTCTCTCAAAAGTCAGGCTTTGTTTTGGACATCATAAGCTACTCAGTATCACCAGACAGTTGTTGAGATCTTGGCTAGAAAGTACATCCTCCCATAAGCAGTATACACATCTTCTCAACAGGAACCCAGTCTGCTGTTTGTAATGCTTGGCATTCTAACCTCAAGTAACTGCACCAAATAATCTGCAGGACATGTCTCTGAGCATGCTTACATGGTAATAATGATGTTAAAGTAGAACATCCATATGATTTATTATGCCTTGTGAAATAAAGCAAAGCCAATCTCTTCCCACCACGGGAAGTACCATCACAGTAGAAAATGGAAAGAAAAAAAAAAGAAATACCACCCAGGCCCAGTTCAAACATGCAAACTTTCTAATAAAATATCAGAACCAGATGCCACTAAGGATGAGTGATAATTAAAGAAGATAAATTAAAGAAATGTTTTTCCAGGGAATGACTCTACTGCACGCAAATTGTTTCAGCATGGGGAAAAAAAAATATAATAAAATTACTGCTGCTGTCTGTTTTCAAAAGTTTCCGTTAATGAGTCAAGGCAGGTTCCCTGCTACATTCCCTCGTATCCAGGCTCCCTCTTTGCCTCTGTTGGTTTAATCTCAGCGTGGTTTAGTAGAGTGAACAGAGCACCAAGCGCCAAGAGCTCAGTTCCAGCACTGACTCACTGTGTGGGCTCCGATATGTCACTCTTAGGGCAGGTCAGCCCTGGAAAGCAAAGCTGTAAAAATGGTGTTGGGGGGTCCTGTGCCTGATGGTCGCTCCACTCTCCCCAGCCAACACGAGCAGTTCTCCAGAGGTTTTCCCCTGACTGCCAGCCCAGCAAAATGATCATGGCTAAGCTGCTGTCATGCAACTTTCTCAGCCTGGTGTCTTCTTGGAAGAAATGAGTACTGTCGAAGCCAAAGTGTGCAGACACCTGTGCAAACTCTAGTAGGAAATATGGCCAGAGCACTGCAGATGAAGGGTGGATGCAACAGACCCCTAAGACCACCCTAGAGATTCATGCTTCTGTGTATAAACCCATCTAAGTCAAGGCTGTTGTTAAGCTTCATCTTAGCTAAACACAGGATGATGCCTAAGCCCCTGGAAGACTTTTAATTTCTTTAGATTTCTTGCACACACAAAAGTGCTGAGCCAATTGCCATAGGCATTTTCATAGCAAATAAAATAACGTACTACACAGGGAAAAAAAAAAAGAATAAAGTGAAACCGTATAAATACATGGCCGACTTCCCTTTTAACCACATGTTCCCCAGGCTCATAACCTCTGTAAATGCCTATGAGGAATAATGTGGTTTGCAGTGTGCCTCTCAGGTCAACAAACCTGCCCTAAGTCAGACTGAACAAGGGTTCAGACACATGATCAGGTTCCACTTGATTAATGTGTTTCTGTGTGGGGAGTGTCTGTGTGAGCATGCTTCACACATGGCAAATGCAAGGTAAAGTGCAGCCTCTCTAACTTGCCCCGCTGAAGTTGAACATAGGGACTCCATCCTCATCTGTCTGTAAGGCCCCAGAGCTTGAGCACAGCCAGGCTGGAGTTAGGCTGCAGTGCCCCAGCTCACCCAGCCAAGGTGACCCAACTGTGTCTCTGGGGTTTCAAATGTCAAAGCCAAGAGAGCTTCATGAAGGACACTGGGCTCTCAGCTCTTTCTCCTAGATGTCAAAGTCAAGCTAAATGGATGTACACACACACACACACACACACACACACAGAGTCAAGAGCAGGAACAGGCCTCTCCAGCATCTAAGTTTCATGCAACTGCAGATGTAAAACTGAGAATTTATACTACAGTCGAAACTCTGCGAGCTATGTCTGTCCAAAGGCCACTCATCTATCAGCTTTCCAGGTGGTAACGCCAGCTGCTCTCTGCACCTTCTGCTCCCCACCACTTCCCAGCTGCTTCATCCTGTGAGTACTCCTCAGCAATTTGGTCAGAGGAGAACAAAGGCATGGATGACAGTAGCTAGGGCTGCTTCCAAACACATAAAAGCCATAATCTGCTAGCCAGACTCAGAGAAAAGAGCAGTGCTGTTCTCAGCTCTCATCTTATCCTCTTAAAAATACTTTTATTAAGACCCCCTAACCCATGTGGTACCATGAACTTGAAAAGAGAACTATTGGCTACACATCTCACTGGGAGTCTGCCAGTCCCTCCCATCTCTGCTCCACTCCTGCATGCTCCTAGCACTGTAGTATCTGCCTCAAAGTCATGCTTGTGCAAGACAGGCTTCCACAGGGACATCAGATGTAGGAGTCTGTGGAAGGGAGAAAAAAGGGATATGGAAAAGGCAGGTGGAGG
>PPHD01007549.1:0-22936 GCA_002909625.1 Bambusicola thoracicus
ACCATTTTAATACTGCTTTGTAAGTAACGAAATTCACTCCAGTAAGATGGAGCTGAACAGAAACGTGATCAAATTTCACAGATTTAAGTTTTTTAAGAATCATCTAGTTTCATATAAGCCATCTTACTATGATGAGAGACAACCTGTAGTCATCACACACTGTCGACATTCCTTCCTGAGACAGGGCTGCAAGGGGAAGGTATGATGGAAGACAGAATACTGGGCTATAGGAAAGCTTGTTACGCTTTTGTAACTGCATGCTCCCACCAGCAGGTGCTCTTCTGTCCAACAGTTTTTTATGTATTCTGATTCACAGTGGGCTTTGTATGAGTAGTTAGATCACAGAGTATTTTTATTATTGTTTCTAAGAGAAAGTAATTAATGTTTTGAGAAATTACTTGAATTTCCCTTTGTAGAAAACAAAAGAAAAAAATTTAAGAGAACAGAAATAAATCTTCCAGGCGTTCAGTACATTAACTAGTACATTAACTAGTTTATAAACTAGTTAATAAATACAGACCCACTTACCTCTAAATATTATTAAGGATACCTCAATTTTTATGTGATTTACTATAACATGAATTCATTCCATCATAAAAGACTTTTCTACTCGACTCCTTTATTTTCACTCCTTTACTCTATATTATATTTAAGCACTAAGTATGAAGTGTGCTGCAACTCTCACAATGGAAAGAAACTAAGTACACGTAGGATCCTTCAGCTTTTTTGTTAAAAAAAAAAGAAACAAACGGACAACAACATAAAAAAAAACCAACAACCAAACAAAACAACCAAGAAACCAATCCCTTCTTCACCACCACAACACCCTCCCTCTACTCTGAGAATTCTCGTTTTGGTACGTTTCCAGTTACAAGGTCTTGGCTTCCGCTGAGCACAGTTTGAAATAAAATAATGCAGCTTGTTCCTACTGCTGGAACATGCAGAGCAGAGCGTGCAGGCAAGGAATCACTGGCTCCGGCCCAACACTTCAAACCTGTCTTACACTGTCACTCCAATCTTGGAGCAGTTATATATAAAGTTGTAAGATAAGAATGCACAGTATGAATACCCCTCCCTACCAAAGAACAAGACATGCTTTTATCTTGGACAGAGGCAAAAGGAAGAGGAAAAGCAGAAGATAGGAAAGAAAACACAACCCTACTTGTGAAATGGCTCATTAAGGAAGGCAAAGTGACAGGTAAGTAATTCTTCTTCCAGGCTCTGTCACAAAGAGAGAGAGATTAAACCAACCAACCAACCACACATTTTGAAATGCTTTGGATAGCCATTGTTTCCCCTTCTCTGTTAATTCCCTACTCTCTTCATTCCTTAGTTTTATAGAAATAATCACTTCTTTAAATTTTATTTAGTTTACTTTAGTACAGAGGACCTAGAACACTTGGCAGATATAAAATAAAGATTTTACAAGTTCACTATGATACTGAGCTATATAACGCTCAAATTCTATCAGTTACATGTGGGATTGATTGTAGACATTTAATAATTATTAATAGTTTCCAGAGTTTACTAAGTCTCCTTGTTTTACTTACCTTACCAAAGAACATGAGGATAACTCTTGTAATCTACTCTTTCCTTTTTCTGCCTTGTATCTTACATCCTATAACTTCTGCCTTTCACATGGTATTTACAATTCCATGAAGCAGTTTTAACCTCAGTCACAAAGTAGGTCATGGTCAAACAGCAACAGGCTAGGTAACACCCCACCAAATGGACACGGAGGATTGTATTTTAGAAAGGATCGTTTGAGTACTTAGGCTGTAGCACAGCATAGAAAACAGCATTTATTAAAACCATCTTATGCTTACCATTCATAAAGGAGAACAATCAATATCCACTTACCGAGCAAACAAAATGAAAACTTAACATTTTCTTTTAGAAAGAAAAATCACAATATTATTGACTGATAAACCTTCAAATGCCTAACACAAAACTTTGAACTAAATCAAGCTCATGCTTGGTTTTGATGTGCATTCATTTTTAGAAGAGAGCACTCCAGAGTGTTCAGTACCTTTTATCTCTCAAATCCTTGATGGAGTCTAAACAGCATTAAGACTAAACCTTTTAAGACAAAACTGAAAAAAAAAGAAGGAAAAAAAAATGGATTGTCTTATTTTAGTCCATTTCTTGGGAAATGTATATGACAATATCATTTATCCGTCTTTTTTTGTGTCAAATAAATTACGAAAAGCAGACTTCACTATGGCACAGATATTACTATGCTTACGCACCAAAAAGCCCAATAAAGCGTGCATCAAAAAACTTTTTCATTTGAATGTTAGAGGGGAAAAGAAGCTGAGTGAAGTCATCACTTAGAACCACAGAACTGAGTTTAAGTTGCATGGCTGAGGCTGGAACAGGCCCTGGAGATCATCAAATCTGACCCCAACTGCCCTACTGCCCTGTTCAAAATATCACTAACTGCAGCTGTTTGCTCAGGGCACTGTTTAGTTGGGCTCAAAATATCTCCAAGGACAGAGACTGCATAGCATCTCCAGCCCCTTTTTGCAGGCCAAGTACATTCATGTACTTACTGCTTTTGTGTATTAAATATATATATATATACACACACACACACAGAGATATTTCTTTAGTAAATAAACTGAAGTAATCTGAATGACTAGTAGCACATCAATGCACATTTCCTTTTCTAGAACTCCAGAAAAACTCCATGCCAATCAACATAGTTATATAGAAATTAATGACTGTAGTTATACTTAAATATAAGAGCAGGGCTTCATCTCTGCTTACCACGTCCTGCAACAAGAAGAGAAATTTCCACAAGTTTCTGGATATTCTCTTGTACAAGAACAACTTTCAAAACTGTTTTCAGTAGGGACTTTTAAACATTGTTCTTCACATTCTAGATATTTCAGCTTATTGCCTATGTATGACTGTCATTTAAAAAAACAGTGTGAATAAAAGAAATTATTCTGCAGTTTACTTACAGTGCTGAGCTTACTACAACAAATGAGGATGCGGCGTTCATACAGCATACTGGCATAGAGATGCAGCATGTTGTTGACATCAACTGCTACAAAATACTCTGTCAGATTTCTCTAGGAAGAGAGATAAAATAATTTTGATTCATGATATTACAAAACGAAGTCTTCTATTTAAAAACAACAACAAAAAACCCCACAACAGACTCCATCCTCCTCCTGTGCTACAAAGAGTACATGGCTACACAGAGTAGGTCACCTTGTGTCAGACCAGCTTTTAATTAGCAGTATCTTTCCCCTGACTTTTGGGGAGATAGGTCACGGACTAATAAAATTGAGGATGCTTCATACACAGTTCTAAAATACAAGATAATTCTTGGAGAAAGAAAATATGTTCTGTCTCTTCTACAAAAAACGTCAATGCTGCCCTGATGAAGCACAAAATTCATGTTCTAATATGATACTTTCACTGAGACAAATACAAGTTTTTTAAGGAAAAAGAGGGTAACTCCAGTCCAGACCAAAGTAATTCTTATCATTGGAAATTCACATGGGCATTTCGCACAAGCTAAGAAAAGTTATACAGGTCATCTGATCTCTTTGTACTCTTCACAGTTGAAAAACCGAATTTACCTAACCAATTGATATATTTATACAGTAGAAAGAAATAACTGCAGCACAAGAATACTGTAAACACAGTTCATTTGCAAACTACCACTAAAGCATAGATAGGAATACCAAAACACAAGCAGGTAATGCTACTGAAAGCGTACACATACAGTACCTGAGAAACAGTGGTTCAAAAAAATAAAACACAAGGAAAAAAAAAAAAAAATCAACAGAAGAAAGCAAGTTTCATCCACAGACAACCCCATCAGCCAGGAACATCACCCATACACCATTATCAATATAACAGATTTGTGCACATGCTGCAGTGGCAGCATGTATTATTTACTAAGGAATTAAGATTATTCTAATAAGCAGTAGAATTAAAACTTACAAACACAATCCTAAGATTTTTTTTACCAACAAGATTAGAAAGCTATCAGGTAGATAACATCATCAAAATGCATTATACTCTCCCAGAATAAAAGCTTTTGCGGCAATGTGTGAGGCCAACTAAAAATAAAAAGTCTTTTGTGTATAGAGGGTATTTTCTTAAATCAGAGAAATTAAAAGTTCCACTGCAGAAGTGGAAATGCTAATACATGCAAAAATGCTGATCTAGGTAATCTGTTTCCAAATCGCTTCTTCTGGGTATGAAAGGGTTGCTACACAGTAAAGGCAGACTTGTACAAAAAGCACATGTGAGAGCAAAATTGGATTAGTCATGAATTCTAGTGCAATCTTAATCATCCTTAAATAAAAAAGCGCAGAAAAGCAAAAAGCAAATATGATTTAGAAACTTAAAGAAGCTCAACAAAGCCCATTAGCACTTTTGACAGATCCAAAGATAACTCTAAACCCACCAATACTTGGCCTGAGAAGTCTGCCAAGATGCTTCATACTGTGCAGAAATATGTTCCACAGCTTGCCATCCAAACACAAAGAACCGAAGAAAAATGAAGCCCTGTATTTGGAAGATTTTTCTACCCACATCTACATAGGTAAAAACTAAGCTCATTAGAGTTAGCTTCAAACATGTTAACATTAAACAGTCATTCAGGTCTTGTTATAGAAGAGCTATTGCAGCAGACAGGTACAGTCAAAAGAAATAAGAAAAAAAAAACAACCAAAAAAAAGAACCAGCCAACACATTTTGCCAAAAACCTATTAAACTATCATGTACTTTTTCTGTATTTCTCATCCCATCTGTGCTGATTAGCATGATATTTTTGTCTAAACATAAGCTGTCTTCTCTACATTTCTTCTTCCGCCTCTCACCCATCTTTCCACGACACCAAAACACAACGCATGACGACACAATTACTGCAAATAGTGTGAATTAACTTCTCAAGCAGCACTGAACTTCTTTAGAAGCCACCCAAATGAAGGGTATGGCAAGAGGAAAACTTAATCCCTACGTTCTGCCTGAAGACGTAGGTAGATATGAACACGCACGTATATATTTGTAAGGCAAAAGTATCGACTAGTGAGAGGGAAAACAGACGCAGAGAATGGGTTTGTAATTATTCTTTCAAGTTTACTGTAGTGTAACAGTGGCTTTGACATAGAAACGTACTTTCAGATGGAAAGATTTACAAGGCTTTAGTCTACTCTGCGCTCAGAAATTTGCCAACAGCACCTGCAAAGCATGTGGGCTGCATGGTAATGTATTGATACTAGGGAAATTCACGTGTTAGCTCTAAGTTGTATTTACAAGAAAGCTGTCATCTTTGAAGATGAAATTGGGACTTACACATGTATTTTGAAAGACATGTCTCATAAGTGACAAAACCATGAATGAGTTAAATAAATACAAAGGAAAGCATTCCAATTTGCAGTATAATTGTTGCGTACGTTGTTTCCTAGGATTTAAACCTTTTTAAGAAGAAAAAAAGAGTGGGATTTTCATAACAGAATACAGGATCTGGTATCCCCGCTCCTAAAAATTCAGTAGGAATGGCTACAAAATTCCCTTACGTTTCTTAGAAAGTTCACATGAAGAACAATCATCTATTTGATCATTTGTTATTTAATACCAGTAAATGGACGTGCACATTGACTCTTGAGATCAAGATCAGTCCTTTCTTTTTCCGTCATCTAATTAAGAACTTTTCACCAAAGGTGAAAAAAAAGGGGCTCTCTCCTCTGCAAAGAAAGAGCAAAGCTCAAACATATTAGAAACACTTATTATGCTTCAGCATTCTACACTGCCGCTGAAAGGCATTTACAGGACTTCCATAAATGTTGTTTTATTTGGACAGATCAATAGAAGAAAACAAGTTTCCTTCTCCATCCTCCTACTGGAAATCCTTCATCTTCTAAGTAAGTTTATTTTCTTCGTAATATCACACATTCAAAGTCTAACATGAGTTAGGTCATTTGTTATGCAGTTAACATACTTTCATAATGCCATGCAGCTACACCTGAGACCAGAATAACAGAGACAACACACTCCAAAAAAATAGTGTAAGTATAGAAATAAAAAGTGAAGGGGGACAGTAGGAAAAACAGGCAGCAAAAGATGTACAGTATGACAAGTTAAAAAATAGGCGCTGAGATAAGAGATGTAGCAATAAGAATTTCCAAATTAAAACAGTTTTGACTAGGAAATTTAAAGACTTGCACTATATTTCCTGCAATTAATTCAATCTCTCTCTGAAGTTAGTGTATTTACAAATATTGCATATAAAAAATCCTTTGAAAAAGTTAATGCATATGCTAAAGTGTCCGTGCTAAATGCTCTGTGGTTCAAACACATTGGTGTGACACAGTCAGATAAGTATGTTAACATTCCAAACAGTCCTGCGTAGTACTCCATGAATCATTACATATGACTTCAAAGTTTGGTACTACCAAAACTTTTGCTAATTTGAGTTTTAAAATGTGATTGCCAATAAGATAGGTAGGATTTTGAATAAAGCGGTCCAATTGATGAATGGAGATTCATGCACATTTCATGTCCTTGTACTGCTGCTGAATATGCTGCAATTCTACAAAAAAAAACTGACCTGATAGATAAAATTCTCATAATGAATTACATGATAGTTATTAGGAAAAAGAAAAACACACAAAAGAAATATAAAACAGACAACTACAACAAGAGTTAAATCAGTGGATCTGAATTTTAACATTTTGCTTTCATAAAATGCACCCTACCTTTTTAAACTTGGGTGTGCATGCATGTGCACACGTGTTAATGAACAAAATGTTCTTCCACCTCTGTTCCCAGAGGTGCCCTGGTTCACCGCAGACACTGTGCAGAGTCCATCCTTCACAATGACATCAGTGCACAGAATACCTACACCAAAACAGCCACATTCCCTCAGAAGCACATCAGCACCACTCAATGATTCAAAGAGGATGCTTTTTAGCATCACACAGCACTCCTTTCCATGAAGGCTGAACATTCAGCTTTCAAAGGGTTTCCAGCTCCTTCTGGCTCAAGGCCTCTGCTTTTATAACTGCCTTTGATTCATGAGCATTCATCACACCTCCTGCTCAAATGTTTTGGGAAGCTGACTCATACCTTTGAATATAAAGTGAACTCTACCAGCAGACATAACGAACAGAGCATAAACACTTAGTAAGGCTTCAGAAAGTATAGCCACCGTGCATGTGTTAAGCTGCTCTACACCAGTTAAGGCAGGTCCAAGCCAGAAGACCTGCATTTAATCCTGTCACTGTTACTATTCATTTCTTCCTGCCTTTTAATTTACCAGCCTGTAAAATGGAAACGAACTTCATTTCATGCTCTCCAAGAGATTTGAGGCTTACCAAATAAAAATTATTAAAGTTTGAGATGATCAGCATAAAGGAGATTAACATAAGATATTACTCCTATAAACAAATAATCATGTCTGGATTAGGACAGGAAATACACTAGATTGATAGCCATTTTAGATTCAGGAACTGATTCTTGAATTACTGCTAATGTATCATATTTCTGTAAAAATGCAGCACTTTAGAGCAAAAAACGTATCTACTGAATTTACTGAGAGGATATATGTCTGTATGTAAAGTCTACAACACAGAAAAGCTTAATACACTTTTAAACAGACATAAAAAGCCCCATGTGTAATCTGCTATCCGAATCATCCACAAATGAGAAAGAATGTCTTAATCATACCCTTCACTCTTTCTTTTTTTCCCCCTTCTTTCCTTCTTTCATGCCATAAATTTAAGTGTATGACACTAAGGTAGACTTCAAAATACTCAAGTAAGAAAACTGGGATGTCAGACACAGAAAATTGGCTAAGAGACGTAGCAGGTGCATATTAAAGAATATCTAAGAGAAGCAAATGCTAGCACTGTCTTCCCACAGGCCTATCATCTGGTTACAGATTTGAGCAATGTTGAAAAGCATACAAGACAATTTTGTCAGGTTTAAAAAGTCTCACAAAAAGTGGCCCTAAATAATCCAGGTATATATTTTCAACAGACCACCTAAAAAACAGATCATATTTTCCCAGTCTCCTATGCCATTCTCTCAGAAAGGTCTCACTGTATGAATGACAGATCTCTTTTTTTTTTTCTGTGCGTATCAATTTATCCATCAGTACTTCAATAAATTTCAACTTGCAATCACAAGTATAGATGACAAACCCTTCAGTGTTGTAGCCTAAGTATGATACAGAAGGAAAATGTTATCGGAAATGAAAGAATGACAACACTGCGCGACAACAGTTAGAAATGTAGCTTTAAAGCAACAGAGAGTCTACAAACCTAGATGTTCCTCTGAATTAATACAAATATTTTAAGTAAGGATATATGATGTCTGAATATACCATTAACACCTTAAAGAACAAGCCAAGTTAATACCAAAATGGTATTTGATCCTTACTGAATACTAGCAATACAGATGTTTGAAACACTGAACTCTTCCACTACCTAAATCATACCCTTGAGACACTTGAATAAATTTAAAAACAAAACCAACATTTAAATTTAAAAACAAAAACATATTGTTCCAAAACATTTTTCTTTAACTAAAATTTGTTTGAAACCAGCATTCTCTTTCTCTAACAGAGAAAAAAATAAATTACTATATAATAATAATTACCTCCCAAATTTAGCTTTTCATCTCAGCTTCTGATACATAAAGAAAGCCAACACAACTAAGAAAACATCACGGACAGAACAAATTTGAATCTGGATGCAAAAGAAAAATTGGTTCCTTAGTTATGAGAAGTTTCTTTTAAAGCACAAGTTAGCTATAAAAGTGATATCATCTTCCTGAGAGAGATTAAAATCCTTTCTGTTCAAATTCTGCATTTTTACAGAGAGAAGAACACTTGCAGCACTCTTCTAAGTGGTAACGCAAACTGCCTTGGGATTCCTTCCCGGAATTCTTCATAGTCTTGTTGTAAAGTCCTATCATTCGTGCAAATTAACAGCATCGTTGGTCCCCAGAATTTTTTGAAAGGCCACCACGCCTTCACACGCAGACAGCTACCAAATCCCTGTTCTTTGCTAATTTTGAGCAGGCTAAAAGCATAGATTTTAAATTTTCTCACTCATTAGGACAACGAAATTATTGAGTGTTAACAGCTTGTAATAATAGAGCAATAATAATACACGGCTTTGTATTTTTCAAGTAACGATCTCTACTTACAGCTTAAGATAATTATTCTGTCAATTTGTTACTCACTTGGTCATTTGATACCTTTGCTTAATTCGAATGGCAAATACTGAAAACTTCACTGTGGTATGACGGAGATGTACTTCAGTAGGCCTTTTACTCCTATACCTTTGTGCTTAGAAACACCATTTTCTCTCTCTCTCACACCACTTAGTATAAATTAAACACCTAAATTTTAATTCAACAACCAGCAGTATTTTACTGAATGCAATATATTAGTAGGCCAAACAGAGGTAATGCTAGCTATTTACCATTTCTTTTTAGTATTAGCAGCAAAATAAAATGTATGGTCTTCTATTATACTCACATTTTCAGGTATACTAGGAAGCTCTCTGATGTCAGGCACAGTAAAGTAAGAGTGCTATAAAAGAAGAGCAAATAGTGATTATTTTGATATTATCAAAAGCATTCTAAACTTGTTGCTTCGTATTAGCAGTTGCTCAGCCAAGTAATAAGGACAGAATATTTGTTACCAACTACCAAGATGACTGGTTTGTCCTAGATTTCAAAAGCTGAAAACTCAGATTCCAAATGAAACATGAAATGTAATCAGATAGGAAGTATCAAATCCTCTCCTGAAGAGAGAGACTGCATTGCTTTGTTCTGCAGAGATACTGACACAGACTGACTTGCACAATGTACGACATATGCCAAGAAATATCCAAGGCAGTCTGTAACTCAAACAAGCTTTCCATAGCAAGCTGCACAACAAACCAGGAGACAACAGCAAGGAGGTCCTTTTCTAACCTTTTAGTGAGTTTCATTAAAGGCAATAGTAAAGTTATGGAAATTTCCAAGAAATATGTCTTACGTTTTTACACCTGTCTGTAAAATTATGACTGAAGTTCTCAGCCACTTTTATCCTTCTTAAAGAATTTGAAAGACAACGGATCTCCCAGTTTCACAGTCCGTTACATTATTAATTTTAATCTTAATTGACTGCATTCCAAGAAAACAGCTTTATTCCAGTTCCCATTCTGATAACACACAACTTGCATGACTCTTGGTTACAGCACTGGGAAAGGAAAAGAAAATGTGCAACTAAGTTCCTGTAAATTGATGTTAATACAATTTATATTATATTCACAATGTTTACAATCGTAGGACTTTTTATTATTTGCTGAAGCTTCATAGGGTTTTATATCCTTGGCATAGTTCCACAGTTGGCTCCATTTTCTTGTATACATCCCATACGTTTCGGTGCTTCATGAACAGTCTATGGTCTGAAATAGCAAGCGGATATACCAGCTACGCTGAACACAATAAATTTCTATAAACACAACTTCTGCTTTTTGAAACCTCACTGTTTTACTTTGGCTAGAAAGATGCAATGAAGGGACACAGCAATAGAATACACAACTGTATCACATACAAGAGCCTCAGTCCAATCCCCAAGCAGGCTTGCAACAGCCAAAATAAAATGCGTAAAGATACCCTAGCAAACAGTCCTTCAGCTGCTTCTTGATATATTTTCTTGCTTCGCTGCCCATGAAATGTCTGAGGCAAGGGGAGAACAGCAGCATTCCTTGAAACCACTGGTATGAAAAAAAACTGAATATCCCAAATGATCACTGGCTTTCAAGACAGCTCTTCCTCTGGTCAAAGAGAAACGCCGTTCATAAAACAGCCAGCCTCAAAAGGACTGGGGCATTTCTACTGCCAGCTGGTGACCTAAGCAAGGCCAACAACTGTTACCTGCCGACAGACATCACAGAGCGAAGTGATGAGAGTAAGCTGGCGGTTGCCAAAAAATACTTTGGAAGAAGGACTAAAGGCAAAAAGAGTGGGAGAAGAAAACTGGCTGCACACATCACTAGTTTCCATGTGAACTCCAGATGACTAATTGGCAACTGCAGCAACATGCATTTTTAGTATTTTTCCACTACAACCTGGTACACAAGGTGGTTCTATAAAAAATAATTCGAATACAGACAACTCAAAAACACTAATTTCAAAACACAATCCCTTCGATAAAATTCCACATCTATTTTTCAGTGGTCTTTGATAAGGTTTCTTACAAAATATTTATATGAAATAAAACCTAATTTGCGAGTCTTTTTCCTGAAGGAAGTAAGAATTAGAAAACACAACCAACAGTTAACAATCAGAACACTGTCGTGAGAGTACGTGACTGCTTTCCAGTCTTGACCCTTGCACACTCACATGGTCTAAGAGCTCTGCAGAAGTGTGGACAATAAATGTCATGCTGCTGCTCTGTGACCTCTAGCAGGTCGCAAACAATATGGTGAGACATTTCCATGGGGAGTACACACAATCTTCCTCCAATCAAAGAACAGCATTTCAAAGACATGTGAGGTTAAGGAAAGGAAAACAGAGGGCCCCAGATGTGAAAAGGCAAATTTCACAGCTCTGCGTCCCCATAGGAAAACAATATCTGCATGCCAAGTTCCAAGAAGGAGAATTGCTTTGGACATTTCTCTACGATGGCAAGCAATGAAAAATAAACGCCACAGTTTACATCTTATTTTACTCTTCACTTACCAATCCAAGCTGAACAGGGGTTTTTGGCTCAGGGATGCTAAGTTTATGAAAAGTTTCCAGAAGCTCACTCCTTTGATTGTCCTGAAACCAGAAAAAAACAAAACAAGAAAATAAAGGAAAACAAAGTATGCATTACTACAACAAACTAACTGGAAAACAGAAAGATAATAACTGTGATGGGGGAGGGGCGGGGGGTGCTAGAGAACAGGTGGTGTTAGAATGGCTTGATACAACAGACTATGAACAGTAATAAATGTAGTTTTCTCTGATGGCTGATTTTATAATTTTTTTAACATTATTTTTCCCCATATATGTATTCTCACGTATTTCTGCAACCTACTAAGTCACCAATATACCACTACTCAGCTTGGAGCAAGCCAGTTTTCACTGCAAGTTCTTTATAACAACTCCTTAGCTTAGGCTAAATGAAGATACAATCCTACATGACTGTACCTCAAACATCAGTGTTTCTGACAAATGGAAACTAATTACTGCAAAATAAATCAAAGGAACAACCTGAGATTATACTTGCAATGTTTTAAATACACGAAACTAGGCTAGATATTGCAATCATGATTTCTCTATATCATGAACTATCTTTTATAAAACTAGAATCAAATTTTAATAGCTTAGTTCACATTCTTACATTATCTCAAAACTGATTTTTATGTTGTTTTGCTTTAAAAGCAAAACCAGCTTCTAAAAGAGCTAGGCCAGATCACGCCACGTGGGTCAGCATTTTGCATCAGTAAGCTTAGTTCTTCACTTACTTCACATGACAAGTAAGGTTTGGTAAAACACTGATCTGCCCAAGGTGCATGAAGCACCACAATCTGGGAATTGCATGGATGTGGGAAATACAACTCATGTCATCAAAGAGTCTGTGCAGTGCAAGTGACTGCAGGGAAACCATTAACTTAAGTTGGATCCATAGACACATTCTTAAATGTATTCTTTTCACAAAAATAATCTAATAAAAGTTGATTTTTCATAGGTGGTTGACAAACTTTCAGCCTAGCTGAATATGTACTTCACTATCACTGCACAATAGGGGTTCATAAATTCACATGGCAATGTCTGATAGGAGCATCTCTTAAAACAGCTTCCTTTTCAGTCTCTCTCCCACGTTTGATATTGGGGCAGGGAAGAGAAGGGTTAGTACTTTAGAATAATACCTGTCCTTTTGCTGAATAATCTGCCAAGACATTGAGCAGCTTATAAAAGACTTCAAACCATGGTAGGTAACTAAAAAAAAAAAAAAAAAAAAAAAAAAAAAAAAGAAAGAAAGAAACACACACACAAAAACAAAAAACAAACAAACAAAAGAAAAAAAGGAAGAAAAAGGATACATTTAACTTGTTAAACTTCAGTTAATGAATCCAAGATCGCTGGCTATATATACTTGCATCCTCAACAACAGTCTTCACTGGACACACTTTATAAATATCTGTTAGGAAAGTCACATCAGACCCTCATTGAAGGACTTCATGTGAAGGAGAGCACTGCTAGAAAGCTGAAGCATCCCCTTCCACTGGCAACTGAGCTTCAATATAACTCCTTCCCAGAGTTTCCAACCAAGCTTAAAACAGAGTACTGGCTGTAAATAAACTTTGAAAGTAGGCCAGTCAGTGCCAGCAGTCCATAGGAATTTCTTTGCACCCCATACATAACAAACATTCCAATTGTTACACAGATGCATCAAATAACTGCACACAAATTTATCTGTGCTCATGTGTGGTAGAATATTTTAAATCCTAATCATCACCCAAAAAGTACAGCTAGTTACTAGTCTTCAGTATAGCTGCTGAACGTCAGGAAACTGAATATAAACAGCTGTTTTGGTTTTGAATACCGACACAGCAGACTTCTGTATTTTATTTACATTACAAAACCAAAATCTTGATTTTTTTAAATAAGCCATCATAACTACAAAATCTTATTCCACATCCTGTGTCAGTGTATTTAGCACAGCTAAGTTAGGTCAAACAGAAGTAAATCTGCTAACAACTTACAAAAGCATTAAATTAAAGAAAAAACGACACAACACCGAGAAAATCCCATCTTTTTCATTTCCTTTACCTCCCCACTCAATAAAATAAGACAACTGAGACATTATTTTTCATCAGTTTGCTTTGGTCTGATTTTGGACAACATCTTCATGGCACAGATCTTTATTTCAGCTCCCTTTTAAATCCCAGCAAAGAATTTCCCCTCAGCTGCAGCGAATGGGAGGGACAGCTGACATGACGCACAGACTGACTCTTCCTTTAATCACAGATGCTTTCTGAAGCAAATGGATTCTATTTTGATAGTTAGACAAGATTTAAAGTTTTTATAAAACATGGCTACATCCTGACATCTATAAAGAATGGAGTGCCCTGTGCTTCCTAACCGTACAGCTTCTAGTAATAAATGAAGTGAGAAGCTATATATGAGACAGATAAAGTGAACAGCACTCCATCATTATCATTTGTTTGAAGCCTGGAAATGCTACTGTAACATGTAAGTAGCTTATCAAAATGCGCTGATAAGAAACTTAACTTTTCATGCTACATGACAGTATTATCGTTTAAATTAATATGCTTTAAGTATCTTTACAAACAACGTACTGGAATAGAGCAGAAAGACAGACAATTACCACTTTAAACAGCATTTAAGTTTGGCATATATTGTAAACATTCAAGAAGGATTAGGCAGAAGATAGGTTTCTTTTTTTCTGTTTAGTTAAATAAACTTCAGTAGAGTTAAAAGCCATTACAAGAGTAACAAGAAATCCTCTCAAAACCTATCTGCTAAGTAGAGATTAAGAACCCAGGAAACAAATCCTTGCAAGCTATCAACCAAAGATAGTCAGAAGACGAAAAAAACAGAACACCAAGAAGACAGAAAGCTCCCCAGCAGAATGAAAACCACAGCTTATTTCAGGAAGGCACATTTAAGTTCTGCTTAATTGCTCAGGAAATAAGTCAGCGTCTGAAGCAGACTGAACACAACATGGTACACAGAGGGATTTATGCTTGTGCTCAAGAGAGGTGCAAGACAACAACAACAAGATACTCACTCTGGAAAACTCCCAAAAGCTGCTGTTTCAGGTAAAAAGTTTAATAATGTCTTAATAAGCAGAATTACAGCGAGCACTAAGTAGTTTTGATAAGAATGAATGTATTTATTAAAGATCTGGGTTCGTATGACGCATAGGATAAAAAATGCAAGAAGAAATCACTTACAAATCTCTGCAAAGCTTCCATAAAGTGACTTCAGCCAAGTCTGACATAATGAATATATCACATAATCAATCACTTTAAGTTCCACCATCTTACTCTACTATAGCATCCGTGTATTTAGCCTATCTATTAGAAATGAATTGTATGGCAAACTTATAACCACCACAAGAAGTTGCACTACTGGAATCTGCGGGAGTTCCTTCTACTTTTAAAGAGCCAAAGAGGTGCACGAGCAGCTGTAGAATTCAATTCAATATGTTTTAAATGTTTAAGGTCCCGTAGAGTCCTGCAGGTA
Source organism: Bambusicola thoracicus (assembly GCA_002909625.1). Lineage (NCBI taxonomy): Eukaryota > Metazoa > Chordata > Aves > Galliformes > Phasianidae > Bambusicola > Bambusicola thoracicus. Next base: position 15,226 of record PPHD01007549.1, read on the forward strand.
TTTAGACTACTGAATCACTATGACAGATTAAGAAACAGTTATCTGAAGCTCTTTCTAGATATTTGTCATGAAGAAGAAGGGTGTGGGTTATGCCTCTGAGCAGCCCTTGCCATAGAGACGGGGCCAAATTCGGTCAGAGCCCTTCGGTGGCACATGCAGCTGAAGTAGCACAACTGGTAGCACTGCTGAAGATTTATGGCTTATGACTTGCTCATATTTAATTTGTAACCAAACACTTCCCCTTCCTCTTAGCTACCTTAGAAGTTTTGATTAACTCTTGTTTTCACAGGTCAGAGGTTAAGCAAAGGAAGGGAAGAGCTCTGCAGTGAAACTGCCCAGAGCACCGCAGCATGTGAGCACGCGCACACGCACGTGTGCACACACACACAGCTGCCCAAGCAACATGAACCAGGCAGTGGATGGGAGATTATTCACAGAATTTGAAGTTCAAAGACTCCAAGAAGCGTTAGTAGAATGTGGCTGTAGGGCGAACAAAAAAAGGGCGATCTGAAATTTACTTCTAAGCTTTATGTTTTCAATTTCCTCACAAGCGTGTGTGCATGTGTGTGTGTGTGTGTGTGTGTGTGCCACACATTTGCCACAAATCATGACAGCCAATTCCAGCCTGACCCAAGCAGGCAGCGAGGTCGGCGCTCTGCTTTGCTCTCCTCCTGCGATGCAGCTCGCTGCTGGAGACAGGCCAGTCTGACGGGAAACAAACATGGGCACAGGAAAGCTGCTTATTATGCTACATAAGGTCTGCACAAACTCCACTGCACAAGTCGCACAGTACCTTATTCAGAAACTCGTATGTCATCACCTTTTTAGTGCGCTCCTTGAAAGCACAAAACATCATTAGTCACATGTGTCATAGCAATTAGGGACAGTCAAAACCTTAAGACAACAGTGCTACACTGCAGCTTGTAGACACAAATGTTTTCAAAAAGCAGATTTTAAATAACACTAGTGCAAAACCAGTGACTGCTTGAGACAACAGGAAAGATCCTCATTTCTTATGTACAAAAAGAAACAAATGAGTGCAGTAACAAACCGCAGCAGCTGTGTGACTGGCTGGTGCAGCTGGGAAGGGGCTCTCAGGGCTGCAGGAAGCAGGAGAGCCCCTCACGCCCTGCAGACCCGGTGGCACCTGGAGACAGAGGGCAGCAGCTCCGCATGGCAGCTGCGCACAGGGGCAGAGCGCAGCCCGCAGCCCACGAGTTATGCGGAACAGAAAATGTCATCACCCAGCATGAGCTGCTGCACAGATGAAAATGCAGTACTGCAGTCAACTGAGCTTTGAATTTTTCAACATATCAATCCACTTGTGTGTTTTAACATTTGAAGGGAAAAAGCTACAACAGCAGCACATGTGAGGTCACATTTCTGACCTCCAGGAAGGGCAGCGGCCAGAAGAGCAGAACGTGGAGCCCTCCTCCCTGAAACGAAGGAGCTGCCATGGTTTGTGTGCACACGTGAACAGCGTGCAAGCACACACAGGCAGATAGAGTCGAGTCTTTGCACAGCAAGAAGTTGGGGGGTCTGAGCAGAACTTCCTTCTGCAGCAGTAAGCTTTATGACTGCCAACAGTACTGAAATCAGGAAACTGCACCTCTAGGATCTTCTTCCTACTATTGTTATACGGTTAGTATAAAAGCTTAAAAACAAACAAAAATTACTAACATTGCTTGTAATTTTTTTTTAAACTATAAAGAAACTCTACTTCCAGTTGAATGACACAATAGAACATTAATAGAAACTAACACTTCGTATCCATAGGTACTGTTTGATATGAACAAGTAGGAAAGGCCTCAAGAGCACATTAAAAAGAGTTGCCTGATTTTAATCAATTATTAGCCCAAACCCTCTTCTGGTCTGTTTAACACAGGTAACCCTGGAAATATAATTCCAGTATGTACAACCACACCTATTGCTCAACTTACAGCAGAAGTTACAGGAGAGAACACTGCAGGCTTCACTGTCCTGCTCTTGCACTCTGTCTGCCATGCAGTTCCCCAGTTTGGGATATTAAATGAAAGTAAATATTTTCAGAGGAGAAATTTTAAGAGACTGGAGAAATATCCTTCATAACATCAGTGCTTTGGCTCTTACATAACACGCAGGGTTCCCTGACAATAAGCTGTGGGGATTCAAGCTGTGCAGAAGCTCCAGTGCTACCAGCATCCAACGACTGCTTCCCAGTGAACACACAAGCCATGAAAGTACAGAAAAACAAGAACACAGCTGCATTATAACAGCTGCCTACATGTAAAGACGTAGCTAATTTAAGTGAACAGAATTGGCCAACAAATAAGAAAACACAGAATCTCCAAGAAAGTTACCTACACGCGTATGCAGTTGGTTTCTTTATCAAGTAACACATCATTTCCTCGGAAAAAACAAAACAACAACAAAAAAAAAAACAGCTGTTTCTTATTCAGTTACAAAGCATTACTAACGAATAGAGGTTTTGATAGTAAATATGCTTTCTTTGAAATGTGAAAATTTCACCACTATTGCTTCTTTGGATAGTTTTTGAGTGCTCATTACAATGAAGGAGAATCAGAGACTACAGCGTGCACCAGCACAGCTATCTCATGAATAATGTGCACATCCAAGGCCAAGTTCAAAGAGAGGCTGACAAAGTGACCAATATGTGTGGAATCAGGAATTACTGTCAGAAAGTGAAGTCAGCTTAAAAAGGCAAATCTTTTCTGGTGTTAACTGTAAGACAACAGCGAAGGAGGAAGCAATTCGAGATACCAACGTGCGCAAGGGCACCGTGAAAGCTGAATGCAGAAATGACTCCTGTGGAGCATCAAAGAATTTCAAAACATTGAGAATTTCAGCAGTAAAAGCACGCCATGTTCCAGGGCAACCACTGGTAATCCCAAAGACAAGGGGTACTTTTTAAAATGATTTATGAGTATTTGCTAATTAACATAAAATAACCAACTTCCTCCATCTGATTTTTGACATTCTATTTTACTGGTGTGCTGACAGCAGTAAAATGCAAAGTGAATGCTTTTGAAAAGGTACCTGTAGTGCCCTTGGATTCCTCTCTCATGTGATTTACCAATCAATGCAAAATTTAAGAAAATTCATTGAATGTTATGACAGGATAATTTCTGTTCAATTTCTTTCAGAATCATCTTCGAGCTCTGTTGTGCTGTCAGGAACTTCCTGTTTTCACTCTGGTGGGTCACTCCCTTTAAAAAAAAAAAGATTTTAACTTCTAACATACAGTTATTCACAGCACTGGGAAACCTTGCCAAGTGAGATTTCTCCCGTCAGTCCACATGCAGAAAAGAGAAAGGATTTCCTTTAAAAGACAGAACCTCGGGTCTGCTGAAATGAAATGTAAAACTGTACGTGGATTTTGGAGGGCGCATACATCTCTAAAGCCTGGGGCACAGGCTCAAGACAGAAGAAAAGAACTGTGCCATTTGATCAGCTTTACAACAGAGTAGCACTACTACATAAGTCTCTTACAGCTCTTATGGAGTAGAAATCTGCAGTTTTTACTGTACCCAGCTAATCTAAGCATGTCTGACCAGGTAGAGCTCCACTCTCAGATTTAGCATCAAGAGCACTCACTTAAAAATAAAGAAAAGAAGTTTTTTAGCGGATGCAAAATGAAATTGCAAGCCTCAAACTCCCTAACACAACAAAAGGTCTCTTGTCCCTTTTTAGAAGGCAGAGTAAATCTTTGTGGGTTTGGTGGTGTTTTGTTGTTTTTTTCAGCTTAATTCTGAGAATGCAACTTCTCAAACATACAAGTTCAAAAGCAGTGCTCTAACGTAGCAACACAAAATAGAGGTACGTAAAGAAAACAATTTTGTTTGCATCTACAAGGCAAATACTGGCAATTAAGACTTTATACACTTACTAAAAGCCACAGGCAAAAAACATCCCGTAAAGCAAACATGATGAGAAGATGGATATAGTGAAGTGTTTGACAGATTATGTGCGAGATTTATCAAGTGCAACAAGATAGTCTTGGAATTAAAAAGTCACCAACAATTAAATTCCACTCAGTGCCAACAGGAATGAGTTGAACAATGTTTTCTTTGGCCAATCTTAACAAGGAGAGGGCAGAGAATGGCCTTAAACTGAGAAAAGTTACAGACACTACTTGCAGTACAATCCTCAGACCAAAAAACAAAATAAGAAGAGTAGTTTGGCACACAGGGATTGATTTTAAAAAGGCAGGATGTGTCAGAAAGTATGAGAGCCTAAAGATCACCACTGAAGTGACAATACAGAGTAAGGATTCCAAAGGCTTAACTTGTCAAGGAACCTCTTCTCAAACCATGTTTAAAAGTACACATGAAAGTGCTGGAAGAGAGAACTCTAGATGTGGCAGACAGTCAGAGATCCCACTAGGTTTGAGACATCTGGCATCAGTTGAAATCCATCACATTTCATTTGGGGATCAAAGACTAGTGTTAAGTCTATCACAGGTTGAAACAGCAGATCCTAAACACCCTTTTTATCCCGGCACGAATTAACCCTTCTTCCTTGACCAGAAAACAGCTCCTTTTCATTAAGGATGCCAATCATATATACTTATTGGCCTACGTACTCTAGTACTGAATTTGATCTAAAATTTCAGTAGAATTATCAACTTTTTATTGTAAATCAGAGGTGTACCCTGTAAGTAAAATGCCCAATGTGCTACAGCACATTACTGCTCCCTTACAGCAAGCATCTCCTGTTACAAATGCATCAGTATGTAATAACCAACAACAGCAAAACCCAAGTCAGAGCCTGACGTGATCAGAGGCTGTCTATGACTGCAGTGCCAAATCTGTTTCAGGATTCCCAATGAGCACTTAGATTCATTTAGTTATTGGACAAATAAGCACATTACATGCAATGGTGCTTGCCTCTCCGCTTGCAGAAATACCACAGATGACCCTGATCACCAGGCATCCCATAATGTGACACAAGCTAGCAGAAAAGACTCTGGTCCTTTAGCTGGCTGGAGTGCCCAATTTTTATTTACGAGACATCCTGCCATCAGTATAAGCAAATCATTAAGTAGGAGATTACTCACTATCACTTTATTCTCTGAACACTCAGGCTGCAGCACCAACATAAATGAATTTTAAAACGCGCTGAGGTGAATTATGGTTAGGTAAATAACACAGGTATGAAGGAAGATCTGCCCCTTTATCAAGGATGATGATAAACATCTGAGGTTGTAACTTAAGGTCTCTATTTCAGATCCATGCACAATCCTGACAACACCAATTCTACAAAGCCATGTAAAGACTCTCCTCCTATTATTTCAGTGGGGCTGAATCATAATTTCTATTGAAAAAAATACAAGCAAAAAATCAACTAATGCAGCTTTTGCCAGCAGTTTTACCTCTCAGAACAGCCCCTGCTTCTCCAGTTACTACCACATAACCTGAGAGTTCCTGTCAGACCTTGATTTTTGAAGAAGGAAGTTGCCATGGACAGAATGGTCTCACTCCTAAGATGCATTCTGTTAACCTTCTGACAGCAACAAAAAGTGCTCCACTTGTGGAAGACCTATCCATCTTGTACTTAACTACTTCCTACTTTTTTGATGCCAAGGACCTAGGTTTTCCCAAGGGTGATGCACTAATTCTTTTTGTATAAGCACTAAAATGTAAGTTTCAAACCAGTCAGCCAGGGCCAAAGGTAATAAAAAGTGACATGATTTAATTACTTCTGTTACATTTGTTCAGCAAGTAAAGGAGGTGTGACATGAAGCCCTAATTAAGTGAAATTGGTTTCTGGTCAGTAGGTAAGACCAGTGAACTAGCTGGACTACAATGCAGTACTCTTAGCTTTACCTATTTCCACTGGTAGCATTACATTCGTATTATTAGCACCTGACATTTTTTGTTGTGATTCTTATCACTGATATTTTACAGAAGTGTGTTGACTTGCCATCAAAATTAAAGCCTTGGTAAAAGCTTCAAAACAACTTCCTTTGACACACCTTCATTATTCTTTGAATACACTAAAAGACAGTTGCCTTGGATTGGTGATACAGAGGGAAGAGGAGAAAGGAGGGTTGTTCATTTGTTTTGGAGTGTGTTTGTTTTAAAAGATTTATTTATTTTGTCAACATTTACCCTAAGCTACATGTGGAAAATGGAACAGAGAATGATATCACACATGGAATAATTTTAAATGATAGATAAATGTATCTATCTATCTAGACCAATGTATCAATTAAGCATCTTTTACCTGTCCATCCTTACTTCTAGCTCTTTCCTAAAACCATTTTGAGGATTCATCTTCATCTCTCCCTTCTGCACATATTCCTCCTGCTACTCATTTTGCTTTTTCCTTCACTATACAAAACAGGAATGCTTAGCTATATTATAGCAGTGCTCCTCAGCCAACGTACTGGAGTCTCTGACTGTGCTTCCTTGAGTGCAACATCCATGAATTCAGATCCTTAATTTTACTACTGCTATGGTTAAAAGCAGCAGAGAGCAGACTGAGATGAAACCAGAACAAAGGACTTGTTGCAGAGGAGCACCTCTCAGATAAGAGCACCGCATTAATTTATATAGCTTCAGGAAATACACAGAGTAATTCAGATCTGTGGTAAACTCAATCTAGGACAACAAAATCATACCTTTCCCTTGTCCCTGCACATATCATTATAGTTTTTGGAGTTAGCATGCGGACATTGCAATTAAAAAGAGAACAAACAGTGTACTGTTAAGAACTCCAGGCTTGGAAAGAGCAGTCATCCTACATTATTATGTGGAATAATCTTAAGTGTTTAAATATACAGCACAGACTGCTTGTATTCTGGCTCCACAGGTGAGACAACTAAAAACACTTCTAAATGGTCACCTAAAGAAGATCCCATTGTAAACAATGAAGTGAAACATGCATCTCCCGAGAAGGATTTGCCTGGTCTCCAGGGTGTAGCCGGAAAGTGAATCACATTCTGGAGCCTTCTCCTAGCTTAATCCACTTCTAACACTCCCGTAAATACTGTGAGCAAGATCTGTGAGAGTCTGTGCATGACTTGTTGCCTCCTTTGGAGAAACAGATGAGTACCTTACAGCCCCAACCATGCCATCATGAAGGTGATAAACTGCACACAGTGCAAACAGGAGTGACACGACTGCTGCACTTGTGAAGCTTTACAAGTACAAGCAAGTTCACGGATTTTCTCAGAGGTTATAAACTTGCAAAAACAAACGCACAGAAAACAACCACACACAGAACTACGTATGTTTAGCATGACTGCAATCACAGAAAGATTTCTGTTCCGAGCAGAACTGGAAGAGTTGACAAAAAGCACACACACGGAAATAATTCACTCTGGAAGGCACTAATCCATTCCTGTAGATTTGAGAGCTTAGGACACATTACCTATTTTATAACATCATAGGATGGCAACTCCCCCAACCTGCTGCCGCATGCCTTACAGCAATTCCATAGTCGAGGCCCTTTCCATGCCCTCCCCATCTCCATGATCCCCACTCCCACAGCGCAATCCAGGAGCTGCATGCCGGGGCGGCACAAGGAAGCCCATGCTGGGAGCACTTCGCTTCCTGCTCAGGATCAACAGCAGGCGCAGGCAGTGGAACATTAAGAGTTCAACCGAAATGCACATTTCTCTGTTTTACAGTTTTGAACTTGAAAACTACTGTGCTTTTTTGTCAACAACTTTCTTGCAATAGCACTTCAGAACAAACTTCCCTTGGCA